>CABFVX010003596.1:69261-81935 GCA_902151425.1 Timema shepardi | reverse complement strand
TCTCACAATCACCCTACCATTACACATTAGCGTAAGTGCGTATAACCCGAACGGGTAGTAAGACGTGGTGCTAATAGTAATAATATAGCCAATCAGCATCTTCATTGCTGCCCGAAGCTGCCCTAAGTTCAAACGGCTTGCGATGCACCCTCCCTCAATTTTGCCTGCCATTCTCTGTCTTACGTAAGCATTTATCTGACTCCACCCCCCACCCCCCTTGTATTCAAAAATAAGCAAACCTTGGACAGCACCCGCGTCCCCCTAAGGTGCTTACGTAATACTTGAACGCCTCCTTTATACAAACAATTGATTGAGTTTTCTCCTAATGTCAATGAACATAAAACGTTGTTGGTTTGTATGTATGTATATATGTACTGTACGTACACACTCTCTCTCTATAGGTCGCAAATCGTAACGAATTGACCTCAATCTTTTTGTATTCGCTTAATATACAGAGTGATTCAAGAGTCTCTATACATGGGGAAAAGCTTGGCAACAATGTCATATGGGGGTGGAGACCGGGGAGTTGGTTGGTTCTTTCCAGGGTGTGTTTCCTGTCGAATTCTTTTGCAACGGCTTCCTAGTCTGGCAAGGAGAATGAACACTTAACGCTCTTCTTTAGACGAAGGCATTTCAGGATGACACCTAAAACTCTAATTAAACTATTTCCTGTGCATACATACCTTTTAATCACCCTGTAAGCCTATTATAAGAATATAACTCAATTGAAACTCATTACTAGTCGTTTGGATTCTGGAAATATAAATTAAATATTTTTGGGGTTATTTTACATCAAAACATTCCTTTTATTTGTTTTATACGCTCGATCAGTCATTTCAAAGATATCATTTGTGTTTGTTCTGACACTTTTTTGTGAAATGGTTCACAAAGAAATGTAATTTCTCGTCAGGTTATAAATTTGTTTAATGAAATTGATAGTCGATTAAGATTATATTAAGAGTCAATTTTTTTTAGCAAAATCCAACCTTATTTAATAAATCTAATATGTTAGAGATTATACATAAAAATAGTTTGGCAACAAAAAGAGCGTTTTGTAATTTAATAGTGTGATATAAATCAAAAGGGGACGCCCTTTTGGTTTTGCAAGTATTGCTTGTTCATTTTTAATAACTAATAAACAAAAATTGACCAAATGATCGTATAGGCCTGTACATTTATGAATACAACCCACTGTATAGAAGTGTTATAAGAATAATATGATAATACTTCTACAGGTGTTGGTAAAGGAAGAGGAAGAACTTAAATAAAACACATATCCCCTGTATACTCCTTTGTTGCAGCCCGCTACCCAGAAGTGCTATAAGAATAGTATCATAATATTTCAAAAGGCGTTGGTAAAAGAAGAGGATGAACTAAAACATTTTACATATCCCCTGTATAAGCCTCTGTTGCAACCCGTTACACATAATTGTTATAGGAATAGTATCATGATAGTTCAAAAGGTGTTGGTAAAGTAAGAGGTAAAAACTAGAACATATGGCATATACATTGTCTGTTGCAACCCACTACACAGAAGTTGTTTTAAACACAGTATATTACTACCCGCTAGGGTTATATGCTTATGTACTAATTTCGTTATAATGGTTTTAGGAATTAAGAAGGTTATATCCATAGTAAGTGTACTCGCATTCATCTGGAGGGAGAGTGAAAAACCATTTTGGAAAGACTTCTAATACACCCGACTGAGATTTGAACCTTTCTCTCCCCGTCATTGATCAACTAGTCTACTGCGAGAGTAGCTCGTTAGACATTGCGGCCACCGAAGTGGGTTATACAGTTATGTTATAAGAATAATATCATAATAGTTTTTATTAACATTTAACCCACATTTATCACAAAGGTACTTTATTAAATTTCCATGTATTTAGTGTTTAAATTGTGATTTTGGTCAAAAGTTGTCAAGCCAATACTATTAAGTTTCTTTCATCTGAATTAATAAACATATGTTAATGTAATCATGTCTGGGTGTCACCGATATAAGTTTTAAAATATATTCTCAAACTACGAGATTGTGAGTTGTAGCCTTATTGCACGTGGGGTATTGTATTGCGGGGTGTCGTCTCAACGGGGTGGATTATTGGTCCCGCGTCAAGCTGGAAGTCGATCTTCCGGGGAAGGGCTGGGGTGTAGAGGCTAGTTCCTGATTTCCCTGGCCTTAGGCCACGGGCCCCACATCCAATATTATTTTATAACTTTCGGACCTTTCTGTTGACTTTTCCGACTCCTGTTTTCTTGATACACGATGACCCCAGCTTCCTTGCGTCAACAGAATGTATCAATAGGGCGGCGTCCTTCTCGTGTCTAAAATTACAAAAATTAGGGCGCGTAGTTGATATTTCGATTATTTCCGTGACCTAAGAGAAATACATTTTCTCTTTTTGAATAAAGAATGCTTACCACCTCTTTAAACAATAATAGTTTGAACTCGGTGTGTGTGCCGCTAACTAAATAGTTTGTTTTCAAATTGTTATACATGTTTGTTTAGTCTAAAATGTGAAATCAGTTTAATAACATATTTTTGACAGTTGATCAATTTTAACACAAGGAGTCAAATTTTAAACAAAATATAATTTAACTTATTAAAATAATTTAGATTTGTTCAAATTAGACTAGTAAAATCAGAAAATACATTTTATCTTGTTCTTATATTTTAGTATAGGATTACTTTTTTTTCCCTGTTTTATTGTGGCTTGAAGGTGTATTCGTGCAAGGGCTGCTAGCGCAAAAATAGATAATTTAAATATATTGACTTAATGTATTTGTGTTTAAATAAATGAGCTAAGAATAATCTAGCTACTTTTAAATCTTATGTAACCATGAAAACTGTTCAATTTAGGCCCATAACGCGTCGACGGAATTAAGTTTATTTTAAAATAAAATTATTAACAGACGATTCATAGTCAAAGGCTTAGGGTCACACCCAGATTAGGTGCTATGGAACTAGTTGTTTCTTTACCAAGAGGAATGTACTCTGTTCACGGTAGGAAGGGTGGTCTGAAATACTTGTTTGCTTGTCAGAATCCTACTACATAGTAGGATTTTGGTAGGAGGAAATACCATTAACTCGTTTCTTATTACCACGAACAGGGTGTATATTTAATAAATACTTCTCACCAAGTTAACTTTCGTTTGATAGTAGGCTATCCACCTATTGTCAGTACAAAGAATATTCACATTAATCATTCTGTTCTCTTGGGTTTCAAAAGTTTAGGGCGCTCATAGCCAGTAAAGCGTTTTTTGTTTGGGTTTTTTTATGTTCCCGTTATCCGTATCTTCCTCCATATTCGGGTTATTCGCATACATGCACTAAAGATATTTAGGACTGTAAAGGTAAATTTGGAGGAAATGTACCATCATGTGTGGAGGGAGAGTGGGGAAAACATTTAGGAAAAAACCCTAAAAACTCCATCTTGGAATTGAAACCCCGAGCGTCAGCAAACCAAGACAGACGATAATAAAGTCTTAGCCCATGTGACCCCCGATAGTGTGTCTAGTTTTATAGGGTACAGACTAATATTTTATTCATAGTGTGTTTATTTTAATCACTGTAATTATCGCATTCTGGCTTAAAGCCACGTGACTGTGGCACATTTTGGGGCTGAAGTGGATAACGTATCCCCCAAGTGTGGCAATACACCGGTCTTGTTGACACCGCACTGCTACCAACCAACACGCCCACCGCAGGGCAGAGTTGTTAGCTTCGTTACCGCACGCGAGAGAGATTCCTCGACATAGCAACAACAACTGAATTGGAGTGGGGGTGTAGTAGAAGGTAGTGGAAGATTGTAAGAAAGGGAAAGAAGGGGGTTAGATGGGAGGGGAGTAAACAAGGAGGTTTCTAAAACAAGACGCTACTGACTTGGAGCAACATCAGCACATCAACCAGAACATTTGTTTTTATTGTTGTTAAGGTGACCTGGTGGTCTAGGGGTAAGGTGTCAGACTTCTGTGCTGGCGGCCGGGGTTCAATCCCCGGTCCCAGCACATATTTATCTGATTACCAAAACCTTCCTTCACCTCTGACAAGACATCTTGTGAATGTGGGGAATGCCAGGCCTCCACCGTGGTTCGGANTCTTGTGAATGTGGGGAATGCCAGGCCTCCACCGTGGTTCGGATTCCACGTTAAACTGTAGGTCCTTCATTTCATCTCACAATCACCCTACCATTACACATTAGCGTAAGTCTGTATAACCCGAACGGGTAGTTATTACTACTAACTAGATTTATTAGCTAATATTTTACTAGAGGTAGTACAGAAAACCCAGTAAAATGTTCCTCTTAGTATTTATAAACATAGATAAAAGTGGCTGCGTTATCTGATAGCTCGTGATCTTAATAAAATCAAACATTTGTAGCTGACGATTTTCGCACGTCCATCACTTAAAAATATGAGTGAAGAATGACCCTGGGTACGGGACGATTCCTGGATAGCTCAGTGAGTAGAGCATTAGCATACTAAGCCAAAGGTCCTTGGTTCGATTCCCGTGTCCAAGTGTCAATTTTCAGAACATAAAATTTAAGGTGCTACATTGAAAGAAAATAAAAGTAAAGATTTATAAAATATATGACTAGTGATGTGTCTTTACATGTTACAAAACATAAACATTAATGGGTTAGAGATGAGGAAGGTAGAATTTGGAGGAAATGTTTCTTAATTTGCGTAGAGGGAGAGGACGATCTACCCTAGGTATATCAGTCCGGGATTCAAACCTTGAACCTTCTATCACCGGCAAATCAGACTGGATGAGTCTGACATTTACTCCACGTAACCATCAATACGGGTACAGAAAAGAACATACTTACTTCAAAGGGTAGGATATTAGGAAGGTAAGAGGATAATTTAAGAGGAAATGCAGCTGTATTAGCGTGTAAAGGGAAGGAGACAACTGCATTGACTAATGATATGTGGAAAGCCATATTCAGTGTACTTAATTGAGATTCTAACCTTTCTTACATGTAAGTTAAACATTTTACAATCATGCATAGTCGATTTTAATAATTTAATTTATAAATAACAAAGTATTTCAGGAAATGTTTAAAATTATTGATGACACATTTATTGTCGTTGGAGCGTCTCGTCAAGTGTATCCTTTGTTGGGAGGACTGAGCCTGGAAATAGTTTACTTGAGTACAAGATGGTGTTTTGGATTGTATCTTTTATATTTTCACTCCACATTCCGTTATTTGTTTTTTTACTCACTCTCATTCGCCCATGCCGTTGTAGTTTCTGCAGCTTTCCTCTTGTGTGGTTTAAATTGTATTTTGTGAGCCTATGAAAACAAAAAAAAACTGAATTTGGGGCAACTCACTTGTGAATCTAAAATAATAATTGATTTTTAAATTTTAATAAATATACAAATTAAAACAATGGTTTCAGTCTCTAAGCTTTAATTTTTAAAGATAAATATATATTTAAAATAAATTAAACCTATATTTGGAAAACTGATTTGTAGATATGTGGCGAACAAGCGAGTATCAAGTCAGCAACTACAAGTTACTCTCAGGTTTATACACTTCTAGAGCCTTCTTTGTTTAATATTTGTCCTCCAGTTACTCTCCATACTATATCTTCCTAGAACCTTCTTTGCTTCATATTTGTTTCCAAGCTACTCTCCAGTCTATATATTCCTTGAGCCTTTTTTGATGCATATTTGTCTCCCAGTTTTCTCCAGTCCATATATTCCTAGAGTCTTCGTTGCTTCATATTCGTTTCCAAGTTACTCTCCAGCTTATACCATTCTTGTTTAGTATTTTCTCCCACTTACTCTCCAATTTATATCTTTCTTTAGCTTTCTTTGTTTCATATTTGTCTTCTTGGTTGCTCTCCAATATATATATACATATCCTTCTGTAGACTTTCTCGCATAATATCAGTTTAAATTCCAGATATTTCCCAACCTACATCCTCCTTGATCTTTACTTGCTTCTTATGTGTGGTCATCTCCTGACCAGTGCTATAACCTCCTTGGTCAAAGATAATCTGAAAAGTGTCGTATATCACGAGGTAGTTTATTGCCTGTATCGTGGCGTCCCTGGTGATTGTGCGAGATATTATGTTTGAAATGACCTGTTGAGCTGTACACTCTGGTTTGGATTAATATTATCCCCTTTTCTGTCGGTTGCGTTTAACAGACCTGATATATTCCTATATTTACTTTACTAGTTGCTAGGGCTGGGTGTATATTATTAAGACTATTTTCATAGGTTAAATTAGTTTGCATGGAGTGTTATGATATAATATGAGTGTTTAAAAAATGTATATTGGGTAATACAAGGTATACATGAGAATGTAAAGCACCTGTTGGTACAATCTCACAAAATTTTATTTGTTTCACGACATAAACAATATTTATAGCTCACTTATATGACGATAGTTTTTACGTGTTAAGAAGAAAAAACCTTTTGTATAACAGTTTTGAAGAGATTGTTTATGGCTGCTGTGTTCTAGAATTATCCACGTGTAGTTTTAATAGTGCTTTCAAATCTATGTTCGCTGAAATGATCTCTGGGACCTAAACATGTCGGTTTTAGAACATAAACCACAACCCACGTCACACCAACTCAATATACGATTTACAAAATAATACCCAAATATAGCGCCAGGAACAATCTTAATATTTATGTAACAGGACGATTATATATTAATTTGGGAAAAAAACAAGGCTCCCTTGACCTATAATAAACCTCTTTAATGGCTACAGAACTAGAATCCAAGTATACTAAGTAAAGATCGCTACAAAAACTGGTAACATATGTAAGATATTTCCTCACTGTAACCTAACGAGAGGTGAAGACGTATAATGGAGAAGTTTCCTCGGGAACCACCTAGCGGGCAGAAATTGAACACTTGTGGTATGGAGCTATTAGCGAACAATGTCCATGGAAGCGGCAAAGTTGAGCCCAACTAAGGCCGTCGGTTATTTGGCAACAAGAACCCATGAAGGTCGGAGCTGACGAACCTTTGCTAGAAAGCTCTCTTTGCATTGTTGTTGGAAAAGTTTCCCTTGACTTAACGATTTCAATAAAACTATAACATAAAATAGTTATTCTAATTATTTGAAAATTAATTATTTATTCCAAAGATTAATGGATTTTGTCTAACAAGCATCGATGGTCACATGGTCTAACGCGTCACTCTCGTGCTCTCGTGTTAGACTTGACTGCCAATGTCGAAAAAATTGAAATTGGAATTTTGGTCTGGTGTGCTGAGGATGGTTTTCCCTCCGTTATTTTCCACGATCCTTCCACGCGAATGCGGGTACATTTCCTCTAAAATCATACCTTCCTCATTTATATTCTATTAGGGTAATTAATGTATGCATTTTAGCCAAACTGGTAAATTATGATAAAATATATAATTTAACGTTGTGATTCATTATTAGTAGCATTTCCTAGTGTGTTCTCTATGTCTATAAAAATATTTTACGATAACACGTACTCATATTAAACTAGCATAAGTACCCGGCGTTGCCCGGGGTAGCCACGCAATATATTCCGTGGTTACACTGGGCAACGTTTTTCTTTTCTTCAAACCGAAAGAAAAAATCTCTTGATTATTGTTTTGCTTCCGACCCGGTTTTTAATTAATTAAAAAAAAAATTGTACAATTCCGGCTTCGAGGTGCTCATGTTCATGAACATGGGCTACTAATTTTAAAAATTTAGACCTTTGCATGCGGTAAACATCTCACAATGTTTATGGCAGATATAAAAACTCTTCATTTTATTAATATAAATTATATAATAACTAAAATATAGTGCAATACTTATAATATACAATAAATTAATGTGAATTAAAGAATCCACTTGTCCATTTTGTTACTTAAAATACTTACGGGCTCGCGAAAGAATGGCTCCTAACAATTTTTGACATATTGTGCACAATCCCTCAAGGAGGTACGTCAGTCCTGACCTAGGCTATTACTGGATTAAAGAAAAGGAAACAACAATGAGGCTAATTTAAGTAAAGTGGGACATAGAAAGTTGAAATGAGAAACATAGTGATAGAATCATATCAGATGTGTCCGATGTATCCAAACAGAGGTGCCCGGTACTCTATTCTTTTGATAGCTAGCTACAACTGCACCGGTGGACACGCCGATAAGGGTAACAGTATCCTCTTGTCCTGGTTTTAAAGGACGAGCTGACCCACTTCTGTGGCCACATGGTCCAAGGTGCTACTCTCACAGTGGACTAAGCCACCGATGACCGGGGGTGGGGAGATCTAGGTTCAAATCTCGATCGAGTGTACAGAGGGTGGTTATTCCGAAATTATTTTCCACGCAAGTTAAGGTACATATTCTTCTAAATTTAACCTCGCTAATCCCTAAAACCAATAGCGTAATTAGTACATAAGCATATAACCCAAACGAGTGGTAAAATGTGGTGCTAAAATAAAAAGGTACGGTGCACACAAAAAGCAACAACTTTTTGAACTCGGCCAGTTCCATCTCGCAGTTGGATGACTATATTGACCCCGGACATACACACCAAACACTGCGGTGTGGTTCTCAGCTTATCGAGTATGTAGTATAAAGGAAATAATCTCTCCCTGTCTAATGCAGCGGTGATAGTTTATTATTTAAAAAAATTGGGCAACAAAACTTCCAAGGTTTATCAACTCGTGTATTTCCTAAGGGGCTTCTGTGGTCAAATTACGTGAGCAAGTGGGTAACTTTGCTCTTACATGATCCAACAGTTCATTTTTGAAAAGGTTTTTTTTAATACGTAGCCTATCATTAGAGCATTAGCTACTAACTAACTTTACCTTTAGCAGCGAAACCTCACACACAATATTTTACCCCATCAAAATTTTAGTCAAACTCCTTAACCACTAGGTCGTTATTTAAACTATTTTAGAGATCGTTGACGAACTTTATCAATTTTGTAGTAATTAAAATTACAGTATCCAGCTTCTTCTTTTTTTTAGAGCAGAGATTTTAGCAACGCGCCCTTTGCAAGTTCCAGTCAATAGGTTTTTGAATTATTTTTTTCCCAGATATTTAACGTATACTTCCTGAACCGAATGTTTATATTAGCACACGACTTATAAACTAAATCAAATATAGAACAAACACAACACCCATTCCCCGGCATACTTACTTATATGTAATTACTAGTAAGTACCAGGCGCTGCTTCAAACCGAAGGAAAAAAATCTCTTAATTGTATTTCTTCCAATCCGGTTATTTACTAACTACGTTGACTGTTGAGGAAGACGTCTGCAAGAATCTCCTAGGGTGACCTGGCAGTCTAGGGGTAAGGTGTCAAACTTCTGTGCTGGAGGCTGGGGTTCAATCCTTGGTCCCGGCATGGATTTATCTGATTACCAAACCCTTTCTTCACCTCTGACAAGACGTGTATTAATCACAACTTGTGAATGTGAGTAATGCTAGGCCTCCACCGTGGTTCGGATCCCACGTTAAACTGTAGGTCCTTCATTTCATCTCACAATCACCCTGCCATTTACACATTAGCGTAAGTGTGTATAAACTGAATGGTTGTAAGACGTAGTAATAATAATCTCAATCCCTTGAGCCTATCATAAATGCTTAAAATCAATTCCTTGTTCTTTTGAGTGTGAACGTAATTCAGGTGTAAGGAACTTAATAAATACTCCATTACGTGTATTACTAACCATGTTGAATCATTAATGTTCATTAAAATAACTGATCCCATTTTAAGGCAATGGGATGTACTGCCATACGTTCATACCTGGTTGCTGCATCACCGGTCAGCTGTGGGGGACGACAAAATCGCCTCATGTCAATGACGAAGCTGTTCCTCAGCATAATATAAAAATGAATTTGTGCTTGCTTTAATAGTTATCATAAAATTAATTAATTGAGTTACATTCCATTAATATCACTTAATATAATTGCCATTTATATCTTGGCTTTGTATCTATAAGACAATTAAAAACAATTATAGATGTTAAACTTTAAACTACTAAACCTATTTGAGATTCTCGACACCTCGGAGGTAAAGTATTGTGATAGTAAAAAAAATCTAACTCGAGATTTTGATAAATGTCAACGTTTCATGACTCCCTGAATAAAAAAAGTTGTTTTCGCAATGCCATCTGTCTGTCTGTACCTAGGGCAAGAGTCAAAACTATTTTACCAATTTGGCTAAAACTTGGTATCTAGAGTTTCCATAAGGTCCCCCCGAAGAGTTTTTGGAATTACTGAGGGGGAAAAAGAGATATTTCTCGAAATTTGTTTTAACGATTTAGATTACATTTCATATCTAAACATTGTTTACCATTATAAACAAGATGGAAGTTTTCATTTTAATATGAAAATAACTTTGAAGGTACTTTTTATGTGTAGCAATGTTTATAGTTCTTAATATGATAGAGTAAGTAACAGTGTATATTATTTCATTTATGATCTTTACTACAAGAATGTATAGACTTATTATTTCGTTTCACAATATTATGAGTTCTTAGTAAATGTATATTTTAGAATAAAGACGGAAGAAAGTTTATGCGGTGCACCGTACCATTTATTTTAATTAACTCGTGATTGGAAAGTCACATTTAAATAATGTAAAACATAGCTTGACCCAAGTTTGACTGCTTTGTCATGAAATAAAGAACCGTTCCGTTTGTGTTTCAAGCTCATCTTATATTCCACACAATAAGTGTTCAGTCCCGAGTGAATTACCCTGTAGTTTGGTTTGGTTTGTCTAACTGGTTTTCTAACTGTCTGTAATTAATGGTTTCCCACCCTCTCTCTAAGCAAATGTGGGTACGTTTTCTTCAAAGCTCGACCCTTCTTGTCTCTGTGGAATGGTCTAGATATCCCGGCCGGGTGGTAGGAAGGGGTTCAAACAAAATCTAGCGAGACAAAACCACATGTTTTTTTAAAATATATCTTCTTGCAGGTCTTCACAGGTTATTCCCTCCCTACTTTCTTTGTTTAGTTCACCTAGATGCCTAGTAGAAACAAGATGTAGTAATATCTAGCTTGCATGTGGTTTTTAAAAATATGTAAAGATTGTTTTACATATTTTCACGTTTTGGCAATTTTATTCTAAAATAAATACTACACAATTTTAGAAACATAAGGTTAAAATAGGCACTAAACTAATTAAGCTCCTCTTCACCACCATCCTTGCACCTAACTACCCCCAAGCTTGTGCAAACACACTAATTAACCCGCGACGCAGCCAACACTCGACTATTGTTTCAAGAGAGCATGGGCGTAGGCCTACCAACCTAAAAATGAGAAAAAATATTTAAAAAACTAAAACTCTACCGTTAATTTTTGATTCACGTTGGTATTCCGTCCTCACCTTTGACACCTGAGAACGTTGCGAGGACAGTTTCAATTAACTATGACATAACCGGTGACCACTTCACCCCCTACCCCCAACAAAACTCCCACAGTGATTTAGAACATCGTCATTGGAAGGATCTTATACATTAATGAGGCCAACATTAAAAAACGGATTTTACATCTATCGAAATTCATACTACCCGTCAAAAGTAACAGCTGTAGAAAACTGAAATTTACATAATTATCTATGGGAGAATTACTGTAAAAGAAAATTAGTTGACAGTTGAAATTGTAGCTATAAATCTACTTTTATATATTTACAAACCAAACAAATTGTACTACATCTATCACTTATGACATGTGGTGTCAATGTCCTTTAATTGATATTGACCACCTTTGTGCTCTAGTAGTCAGAGTTACTGGTTACAGATACAGATGTCTCATACTCGATCCCCGGTTTTGGCAGATTTTTATGATAATCAGTGGTACTGGAACGATGTTAACTCAGCATCGTGAGGATAAGTGAGGAGCTACTTGAATAAAGAAGTAGTTGCTCCGGTCTAGAAAACCAAGATTAACGATCGGAAGGTTAGGTGTTATTCTAATAAAACTGTTGCATCAAGAGCCTGGGCAGCTAAGTTAACCTGAAATAAACCGTACTGTCATTATATTCAGTTTAGTAGATACAAAAGTAAAAAGTGGCAAGAGGGTTAAGGGGTTATTATTGAGCCTCTCTACTAGATTGTTGAACCCGCCTCGGTGGCGTAGTTGGCTAACGCGCTAGTCGTGTTGAGCTCGACTTCTGAGGACGGCGAGATCGAGGTTCGAATCTCGGTCGGGTGAACTGAGAGAGGTTTTCCCTAAATGGTTTTCCACTCTCTCTCCACGCAAATGCGAGTTCACCTCCTCTAATTCAACCTTCCCAATTCCTAGTCCATTAGCGTAATTAGTACTTAAAAAGCGTATAACCCAAACGGGTAGTAAGACGTGGTGCTAATATATTTTTTTCTCTACTAGGTTGAGTCGATGCAAAAAATATGTAGCATGTCATTTATATAATATGATATCTACAATCAAAATTTCATAAAAACAATCAAAATTCCATAAAGACAATTAAAACAAGATAATAAGTACTAATCTATTCTAATAAAATGTGGCAAGTGGTGAACTTCTCTGAATTTATGTTGCCGGGAAACGCCCAAGCGTCGAGGAACATTGGCCCAGCGGACCATTTCGGCATCGCGAGCATTTTCACGTCTTGATCTAAGGTCACACGTCGAAGAAAAGAAAGATAATTGTATCTGCTCGCCACTCTTGCTGACAACGCTAGTGAGGAAGTGGATTTATTTTACAACTCGGCCCCCCCCCCCC
>CABFVX010003596.1:33262-69215 GCA_902151425.1 Timema shepardi | reverse complement strand
CTTTTACCCTTAGATCTCCTTTTGTAGTCCGAGGCAGTTCTGTGGCTATACAACAGATTCCCCGTGGATCACATTTTTGTATTCCATTGTATTTATTCACCGGAGGAGGAACTACTACACACAAATTCAGCATCGAAGATTACTGGTGGCCACAATGTGTAAGGTCTCGGTCTCACCACCCCATCGCAGAAGAAGCCTCTTCTGAGAATAATTGAGTTTCACGTCAAAATGTCTGACATTGCTACCTAATTCCCTCAGACATAGTTTCGTGTATTAGAATGTCTTGCTCTATCTTCTATGTCCACCAGACATAAGTGTATTTGTTAGAGTGTCTGAGTCATTTTCAATGTCCATCAAACATGTTTTCTGTAGTCATGATATCTAGCATTATTTTCTATGTCCATCAGACATAGTTTCTTTAGTCATATAGTCTGATAATTATTTCCCTATGCCCATAAGGCATAGTTTAAATACGAGGGCTCTATGCTCTACATATGTATAGGACCAGGTGATTGAGTATACTGAGTACGTGAATTTGATTTCCTTTTCTAAGTCCTTAAGACACTGTTATATTTTTATGACACCCCAAACGGTATGATCTCGTTTATAATTTCTTTGTGGCAACAATCAGATCATCTAAAATTTTCTTTCTGGACCTAGTTAGGTCAGTGAGGGGTTGCATTCACGACTGCACCCTTGTTTGTGTAGGTACTTACGGTGCGCAATCTGTGGGAGCACTAATAGATTGAATTAGTGGCCCGCGAGGATAGTGCTTTCTTTTCAGCCCATTCATGCGCCATGTTTATCTAAGTGTTCAAAGATAATTTGAACTAGCTATTGCATGCCCTAGTAATGGGTATATGTATAAATCTACTATTTATTGCCCTAGCAGTACTCATTAGGAAACGACTGGCCTTAGTAAAATACTGTGTAGATGCCTGATTGTTAGCCATCTATTATTTGTGAAATGGAAGCTCCTCTTATAGAGTTATAGGGTATTTTTCTTAGGTTTTTCGTAACTCTCCGTTAGGGTTAATACATTCTATCCAGCTTAAATAATATTCTTCTTAGTAACTCTAAAAATATAGGATTTGATGCTATGTTTCTATTTTCAATCGTTTCACCATTATTCTTGATTATACCTTTCAGGTATTAGGTATTTTTTTTAATTTTGCCTAAAACTTAATTTCCCTTTTTTTACTGTTGCCGAGTTGTGGCAGATGATTCAAACTAATATCCCTATTTCTAGAGTTATGTAACTAAACTAAATGTTCTAACTACTGTCGGTTCCTTGTGTACAAAATAATAATACCTATTCGTCCAACCTAATATTTTCTCCTTCACTAACGGAATACAGTTATCATTAATTAATTGAATTTAAATCTTGTCATTCACATGTAATTATATATATTTTTGTTTACCTTGTTAGTAAACATATTTGTAAACGATTCAAATATAACAGTCAATCATTTATTACGAATTCGTTAGAGTGGAACATTCTACACTCAAACTTTCAAATCGAGTGCAGATGTAGGGGCCGGAGGGGAGTTTGTTGAGAACGTTGGCTGGAGGGTGGGGAGGGGTGCGCACACGAGTAGTTCTAATAAAGGGGAACGCTCATGTCTTATAAAAGTTTCCAGTCTGTATAAATTGATTAGATTTAGGGAAGGAAAACTCTATAGACTTCTTAAAAAAAAAGGCAGTCAGCGACAACTCTCAGCCCACTGCTTACAAGAATAAAAATTCTAATAAAATCAACGCTGAAAAGAAAAGAAGACTGAAATAAATTAGTAGTGAATTTAAAAAAAATATTGAAAAGTGGATAAGATGTAATGTGTGTAAAAACGAGGTTTTTATTCGACTTCTCATTTTGTTCAATATTTCTTATAAAATAATGTTCTCTCCTGTTACAACAGGTAGTAATGGAACGATATGAAATATGCTAATCCAGGCATGACTAAGAGATAAGAAAATATGACGAAAGTTATTTAAATTTAACTTTTCCTTTTTACAATGTAAGATATTCGATGAAGTATGCAAATTGTAAATTTTTACTATGACAAAATCTATTTTACTTTTTTTGATATTAAGTTGGTTTAACTTGTATTTACTGTACCTAATATTTTTTATATTCCAACAGAATTTGTGATCAAGCCTGGCTCGTGGTAAAAAAAAAACAAGTATTGACGTATGCGTTAATAAGAGGGCTTAGGAATGGGTGTCTTATTATGTACTTGTTCATATTCATTTTTTTATGGGCTATATGTTGTGTAGTGGTTACTTAAGACAAGCAATATGGAGGTAGTTTCCATTAAATTGAGTATTATTTATTTTACATTGAATCTTGCTATTTATAATATTGTCTGTATAGTTTAATTTAGCTAGTCAATAGGTGTTAAAGTGATTATTTGTAATCATATTATAATATTATAGATAAAATATCTCGACGCTTTTGTAGTTTAACAGCTCTCCTTCAGAAGACTCGGCTCCTGGCATTTATCATTGACAAAACTAAGTTTCTAGTTTTAATCGGAGAATTCGAAGGAATTAGGCTACATATTAGCTATTTATAAAGAATCAACAGTCATTGCAGGATATGAAAGTAGTGGGTTTGAGGGGAGGGCAGCTAAAAGCTACAAAGTAGTTGTTTTTTTTAACATTGGGTAATTATAGAAGTTATTTTAGGATGCCTTAATGGTACAGTAAACAGGATGAGAAAGGCAGTTTTACCAACATTATATTTTTATTGATTTTTTTAGAACCACATCTTATCAACCGTTTACGATGCATGGATATGTACTAATTACGTTAATGTGTTAGGGGTGAAGAGGGCTAAAGCTGAATTAAGTGTACGCGCATTTGCATGGAGAGAGATTTATAAAGCATTTTGAAAGAAAAAAGCACCCTCAGTGTACACAACCAGAATTCTAACCCTGATATCCCCATCACCAGCAGTCTACTCTTTTGTGAAAGTGACGCCTTAAGCTATATAGCCACCGAAGCGTGTAGTATGTTTGCAGCAAAATAATATTTAGTATGTTTAGGTAGCTGAAGCCACTGTCACACCAACATTTATGTTTACTTATAGTTTTGTATAGTACCTAGTTACGAGTTTTAGTTATACAGATGAGTTAGAAAAGAATGAAAATATAATTAAAACGACACACTAAACTAATACGTGCATATTTTCATGGTTAAATCTGATAATAATAAAACATTGCAAATTTTGTTTCTAGGCAAATCAATAAATATATTTTTAGGGTTATAAATTAATAGTGAAACTAACAGAGATCTTGACAGTGGCAGATATATTTGAAAATCTTCAGATCATTGCAGATATTAAGTCATCCGCAAACTACGTGTGGGTGGGCCCAAACCCGTGTACCCCCCTCCCCGCCCCCTTGTGACTAAGTTACTGAATTAAAGAGTTAACAATACTAAATGTATCTTAATTCCAATATAACGAGATAACTACACCAGAAGATTGTCACAAAGATCCATTATGTACTTTGTATCAAGTATGATCCCCATGACTCACACAAACCCATGTCGGGGGGCATGCAGACTAACTGTCAGGATCATCTGGTAATCTGGTATGGTTTACCGAGAACGGAGAGTTCGGGGTCTGAATCTTGGATGGGACCACGTAGGGTGGTTTTTCTTAAATGGTTTACCCACCCTCCCTCCACGTGAATCCAGATACATTTCCTTTCAGTTCTGCCTTCCTTACCCCTACCACGTCAACGTAATTAAATGCTGATATCCCGGGCGGTTCAAACAAACAGCATGTTTTACCAACATACTTGTAAGCACAAATTATTTTCATATGCAACATAACTAATGGAATATATGTGTGAAGGTTTGTTGAAGGAAGGGCACCACGGTTAAGCCAGCAAGAAGAAAGTATTAAGAACAAGGATAGTTCACATATGATAAACTACCCTCCAGTGAACCCAACAAAGATTAAAATCTTGAAATATATTGCTACCAGCAATCCAAAATATTGAAAGTCTAACGCCTTAGACCAAGGAAATAAAAAGTGCGGGGGACTAACAGATAAAGTTTTTATCACGATCCAGTTATAATTGTCATCACCCTCTTGGTCTTAATTATGTTGAGTAGTGCAAACATATTTAACCGTAACCAAAACTCGACCCCTAATTGGTAGCCACTTTTTAACCAATTAACGTCGACAACGTCAACCTTTTTGAACGTAGACAATGCAACCGTTTTTAATTTGTCATTTTAGGCCGAGAAGTATCCTAGCTCCAAGTCATTGTGACAGTTACTTTGATCACTGATGGGACTAAGTACAATTGTCGCAGATAAAAGGAACAATAAAGCCCATCTCGGGATAATCTGACGTCGACAAAAGAACAGAATTTAATGAATCCCCATTCATCAAACTATATTATGCCTCACAATTGTGGGTGATGGATTCGTACTTAATTCAAGAGATAAACGTCTAACTAAATAATGTTGGCAGCAATAGCAAAATAACCATCTAATGAGTCACTAGTAAATACACGGCTCATATTCCCATGTAATTGTTTTCAATGGAAAGTGAAATTACCAACTGCGGAAAGGAAACATGTACAAAAACAAAACAAAAAATCAAAAGAAATCAATACTATTTTGTAATCCAGAACTTGTTCCCTATCTGAGCTAACTTATTATTTTTAAAGTGACCTCTCACGATGGTATTTTACAGCACAGATTTCCTTTAGGCGGTTAAGGAGGCGTATGTCTATAGGGGCCATTAATTTGTAAATAGCTCCATTTATATAGTTTGTGGCCATATTTCCTTCCTGCGGTTAACGATTACAAGGAAATCATGGTTCAATTTGCTAACGTGAGACAACTTGTACATATCTCTTCTATGCATTCGTTTGTACTTAACATCACTGAAATCTAAAACTTGCATTTCTAACAAATTACTCACAAAAGTTTCACTGTTAGCTACTTGTTTTACAAATAGTATACATTATATTAGGTCGTTCATTCCATTATAGTTGACTTGTACTTAATTTATTCTGGGAATAAGTATAAAAATCTATCTAATTAGTACCCATATCATATTTTTGGCCAAATATCAAGGGACTTCACATGTATAGATCCAATGGAGTTCTCTGAAATTTCCTGAATTAGAACATGCTAGAAGATGCTTAGTGAGAAAAATAACTTTTCCAAACTATATTTTGTAACTAATTTGAGGACAAAATTATATGACTATTAGTCAACTATAGACAATATAATATATCATGTTAAGGAGCGCAGATTACATACGCATTTTAATACCTAATAACCTAACTTATAATACGTCAATACCAAGTGGATTAATTGAAATTCTGACAATCGTGACAGTGTTGTATCTGTACCTGAAGCTAAATAAGACAAATATTATATATTGATTATTTGTGACTCAACCAGTAAGCCAGAAGTAGCTAGTCGTATCACCATCATGTTTAACAAAGGCTGAAGTCAAACCATGGATAGCTTTCTATAGCTGGTACAATGTAATAGGCACGATTCATTTATAGTAAGACCGACAAGTTAAGAGCTGTGTATAAGTTTCTTAAAATTGTAATTGATAAACTTTTTTAAAAGAGGGAGTAATTTAACTGACTCAGAAGTATTTACTGATGACTTTTCTCTCTTACTCATTTTGTAATGTAATTATTGCTGAAGTAGACCATCCACTTTCAGCAACAACAATCAATATCAAAACAATAATAGTAATTCCAAACAACATGCACAATGTTTTTAATCCGTCAGTGGCGAGTAAGCTTGGATTTTTGTAGCACCGCGTCTTACTACCTGTTCAGATTATACGCTCAGCCCCACCAAGAGGGGTGGTGGAACAGGGGGGCAAAATCCCCGGGGCCCGGCTCGGCTTATAGACTTTTTAGTCTAATTTTGGACGAAAATATAAACTTTTTAGTGAAACGGAAGTAAAGTGCAATATAATACAAAATTTAAATTAAATACGCTAATTACCACTATTTAACTTTGAGTTGATGAGCCATAAACAAGATTAAAAGTCACGCCATTGAAATATTGCAAATGTGTTTATGTTCGTTGTATTTATGAAAAATTACTGTGCATAATTGGATGCTAGCTAATTTGTATTGGGAGAAATTTCTGGAATAATTATCTTAAAATCGTTAAAAATTATGTGCTAGTTTTGCTATTTACATCAAAATATCTCTGAAAAGTGCACAATCTTTGAGGTTCTTTTTTTGAGGATTGTGAGGGGTCTGAAAAGTTGCGCAGGGGCCCGACAAAATATTTGCCCCCGGGCCCGTAGTGGCTCTCGATGGCACTGTATATGCTATAAGCTTGTTACAGCAAGTGTTAAAACAATAATTTTCGAAAGACAAAAATACACAATTCCTGTCGATTGGTTGGTAGCTAGATCATTTAGGAGTAAGAGACCTCCTCCTAATTATTAAATACGTGAGTCTTGTGTCTAACTCGAGAACCTCAGGAGCTCGAAGCTCAGGAGTGCAGAAGTTTGATGTCGTTACACTTTATAACTTAATGATGGAGGCCAGGTTCTGTGCAACTAACTTAGATAATCATAAACAGTTGTGTAGTTAACTTACATATAAGGAAACTGTGAACAAAAGCCGCCATAAAAAAGAGTGGGTGGGCATCAGTGGAGATCAACGGACTTCCCGGGTATCGACCCCGGCTCTACTTACTTTAATACAGGCTATTGACACTACGGTCTCACTTCTAACTTATCTTTTATTTTAAACGTGACTATAATCACATTAGTCTATACATTTATCATATACTCTAGTCCGTACTTTTTAATAACCACGAACGGGTAGTAAGACGCTGTGCTAATACTAATAATAATAATAAAATAATAATTTTAAATAACGTCCTTAAAAACACGCTTCAGTTAACTATTCTCAATCACTCCTTAAACTTACAGACACAACCATCCCTGACGAGAAAAACCTTGCGATGGGCAGCGAATACATAAAATTATATATATATATATATAAATATAATACATTTATATTAAAATTATATATATAAATATAATACATTTATATTAATATATATATATAAATATAATACATTTATATTAATAATATATAAAATACATAATTATAAAACACTGAAAATATTAATTATGAAGACCGATAACTTAAGTCAATTTAATTTGAGTCTGACATCTTATCTCAGTTGGTAGTGTGTCTGTCAACCGATATCAGGGTCTCGGGATCGATTCCCGGCATGGTCGAAAAATTTATCTTTGGTGAAATGTAGGTTTCCCGTTTCACAGTGATGAATGTTGGGTCTTTTCCAGAGTTAAGTTAATAATTATAAGTCGTGTACTGATATAATCAGTCGGTTCAGAAAGTGCACGTTGAATACCTCGAATAAATAAAAACTCAAATTATAGCGTGTCTGCATACCTAGCCAAGAGTCCAAACACAGTCAAAAGATAATATATTAGTAGATAGTTGGTGACCTGGTAGTCTAGGGGTAAGGTGTCAGACTTCTATGCTGGTGGCCGGGGTTCAATCCTCGGTCCCGGCAAAGATTTATCTGATTACCAAACCCTTTCTTCACCTCTGACAAGACATCTTGTGAATGTGAGGAATGCCAGGCCTCCTCCGTGGTTCGGATTCCACGTTAAACTGTAGGTCCTTCATTTCATATCACTATCACCCTACCATTACACATTAGCGTAAGTGCGTATAAACCGAACGGGTAGTAAGACGCGGTGCTAATAATAATAATAATAATAATAATAATAATAATAATAATAATAATAATAATAATAATAATAATTAGTAGATACGTTGGGGTATCCGCCTGTTAACAGTGATGGTTTGATGACAGGGTGAACTAGATGTTAAGTTGGTTCTAAAGTTAGTTTGTAAGTCGTGTTCTGATTTCACCAGATGTGTGTTAAATAGTCAATATTAATAAACAAAGTATAAATAAACAAACTTTGTCCTTGGGAAAAAATGTCTGCTGGAAAAAAAAAATTAGTATGAAGTGTCACACCCTAAATCGAATTTGTTTTTAAACGCGTTAAATCCAGTTTGCTTCTGTTTTTTCGACCCATCGTCCCCTACCCAATTCTTTCCACCATTTATAATGGCTTGTACCCGTAAACATACTTATTAACAAGTCTCTCAACTAATAAAGAACTCCTAAACAAACATGGCGGGGAGGGAAATTGAAACTGTCACACTCAGGAAAATAGTCAAGATCTCTTCATCCTACTCTCGACTTATTTATACGATGGTTGATACACGCATAGTAGTGTGAGGGAAGGGGAGTGAAGGGAGGGGGGGGTCAATTTTAATAACCTGTGGTTTTTGTTTCCACACTAAAATAATCAAGATATAAGTCCAAGAAAAGTGTGGAGGGGTAAATAAAAACCATGTAGAAGATAATAAATAGTCAGCCATATAAAATAGCATAAATTTTTCGTTTAATGTGAGTGTCGTTTTAAGGTAGGTCCCCTTTATCTTTATGTAATGAGATTATATGGATATTATTCTTTGAAACTACTTTTTTAACTGGCTAGATTGTTAAAGTGCAGTTGAATCACGTGCTCTTATAAAGATATCCAAAACATCTAACTGGTTTTGAAGTTATTTACAAAGCTGGTGATGAGGCCTAAAGCATCAAACTTGCAACATGGGAGGAAATTTAAAAAAAATTGCTAGGATTCAAACCCTAAGATTTCCTTGTTTGCTAGCCTATGATATATTTAAGACCACTCGACCAACAGTTTAGGTAGATCAAACAACATGAAAAAATAAAGCTTAAATTTGGCATAGGCTTATACATTTAAGGGAATCGTTGAGTCTGCCCTTTAGGCATTTTCTTTTTTACTTTTACATATATTGTGAGTTTTGTGCCTCAAGTCCCATGAACAACTATATGGATAACTCCAAAACCAGTGAGCAGTAGTTATTGGATGCCTTTAAAACAGCACAAGCCAGTGATCACACGATTAAAGTCCAAACTTGTAATAATAAATATAATATCTTGAGCTGCACACTCAAAGTTTTTCAAATGTGTGAATGACAAGTTTCATATTTCTATGTTTATGAGCTTTGTAGTTATCCACACAGATTGTCATATGGTTTAAGGTGTCAAGCTCGTAATTTATGTAAGAGGGAAAAAAATCCTCAGGGTTTCCCCTAGTGTGTATACCTACTAAGCCTATACCAAATTTAAGCTTTATATTTCAATAGTTTATGAGCTACCCGAACTGATGTTCAACATTATAACCGCAATGTCTATATAAATAAAAAAGACACTTGTGGCATATCTCCTCAGGTTTCCGAAAGAAAGAATTCTAAGTCTCCATATTTATATAACTATTGGGTTTTCAGTCAACCACACCTGTGGTCAAACGGTTTAATGTGTCAGGTTAACAAACTTTTCCCTTTAAAACTTTATTGGTTTTAAAGCTACTCTCGTTTGAAGGATTTAGACTCTGAATAGATGTAAACATTTTATAAAAATGCAGTTGCACAGCCTCAGGTTTCCACAAGTAATAAAGTTTCTTGGTTTTGAGGTCAAGACGTTAACATACAAAAATATGTATTATTTTTTATTTATATGATTAGAGCATTTGTTATTCTGTAGCTTCGAGTGCATTTTAATGGGAAAATTAATCTGTTTGTCTGAATAGCTCTCAATGTAAATTGTAAAAGCCTGTAATACTGCCCCTTATTGAGTACGCCAATTGTAAAAGACTGAAGCTGGATGCCCCACATTGGAACGCCAATTGTAACGTACATATTGGAACTGCCTAGCGTTGTGACGTCAATTGTGACGTACTAAAGTTGGATGCCCCTTATCGAGACGTCATTTGTTACGTTCTGCCTGAATTCCTTCACGTTGGGCGCCATTGTAATGTACTAACTTCACTTTGGTTTGAAGAATTTATATATTACAAATAAATGTTTTCGAAAATAGATACTTTTGTATAAACTTTAATGGTATAATGTATTACATATCACTGTTGTTTGAAAAAGAACAATGGAAACCATTTAGGTAAAAACACCTTGGCCGTGATTCCAAACACAACCAAGCTAACATTATCAAACTATACGAGATTCATGCTGTTTTGTATTACACATCTCTCTCGTCTACCGAAGAAGAGTAGATTGACGCGTCTACCAAGCTAGCGTCCTCTCGAGTCGAGCCGTGTGAACCCCGTAGTTCACACCCTCGAACCCAGACCACTCCTTGCTTTCTTTCCATCGACCAATGGGGTTAGTTTTTAATTAGCGCGCATTTAAGAAAACAGACGCGTTACTCTGCACCTGCTATTATTTTACTGCACATTACAACCCGGAAATAAAAACGATGCTTCTGACACGTGCAGTTAAAATAAAAGAAAAAGAAATATGGCCGTAGTCTAGAAAAGATGAGTTTACTTTATATTAAATGAAAAGAAGAAATATTAATATATTTACTTTAAAATATGATCTCGAATATTAAAAAGACAGGAAAAATCGATATCATTACAAAATGTAAGATATACCGTAATAGAAGTGAAACGTTAACTCAGTATTTTTTATTTGCCAAACAACACGTTACTTACTAATATAAATATGAAACAACAAACCAAATCGAACTATAATAATTTCTCTTTGCTTGTCTGTGTGTTTGTATCTCGACGGCCATAACAGTTCTACCGATCGGACCAAGACTTGGTATCTAGGGTTTTAATAAGGTTCCCCCGAGAAGTTTTTGAAATTAGATATCTAACCTTCCTTCTTAGGAGCTGGAACTGAGTTGGAGGCATGGTTACAGTCCCTCAACTGTTTTATAACGGGAAGAGGAGGGGGCGGGAGCGTAGAGTATCAATGGTCTTGAGAAAATATTGTTTAACTATTTACTTATTACTCTTGCGAACAGCAACATTGAACAAGATCGATTAGCCTCATTCTTTATTCAAAATTCCCATATTTAATTTTTTATGGAACATACCACAATATCGCTTATATTACAAGTCTCGTTGAGATTAAATAAAAGTGAAAGTAAAGTAATGAAAAAGTAAAACGAAAAAAATAAAAAAATGAAAAATGGTCCCAGCCTTAGGTTTTGCTAACGAACTATTTGGCGAGCAATTTACACAAAAAGTTAACTCAACTACACTCTTGTTTTAAACATGACCGATAGATCACCTATATTTCATGCCCAGTGCCCTGTTAGACAATAATATTTTCGTGATTTGCGTATTATCTAGCCCATGCTATGAGGTCATGTAATTTATCCATAGTTATACACACTGGTGTGTTTGATGTTTTCCCTTTGTATATATTATTTTTTGCGCCAAAACGACACAAGTTTGTTTATGCCTAAAACAGTGTTATTAAAACCGAATTCGATGTCTCAGCACTCATTTGTCTGGGACTGTGGTTAAGGTTAATTTAAAACATAGAGAGCAAAATTAAGAGGACTGCAATTCTATCTTATCTTAATATCTTGTCATACCATCAATAATATTTTCTGCAAACTAATAAATCCTACACCATAACTATATTATTTTTAATATATGTTTTTCTCCCCTATCCCCCCTCGTGTGCTATTTACTCCACCTAGCTTAACCCGGACATAATGTCATTTTGCTCCCCTCTCACCTCATGATTTTTGCTCAACCAATCTTAACCTATGCTTAATATTATTTTGGGCACCCTAAGCCCCCCCCCCCTTCCCGTGTTTTAAATCAACCTAGTTTAGTCTGTAAATAGCGTCATTTTACCTCACCACCCCTGAATAAAATACGTTCTAGCGTCCATGATAATCCTAAAAGTAAGGGTAGCTTACTTTAACGCCAAAGGAAAAAATATATATATTTATTCAAATTCGTATTTAGACACTTTTTAACATTACTAACAAAATAGCCCAGAGGTTGCATAAACGGATATATCCTATCTTGATCATATCTACAAACTTGATCATATCTACAATCTTGATCATATCTCCGTGACACTTTGAGATATGAAATAACTTTTCATGGCAAAGTTGTATCATTATTAATAGTTTTTAAAAAAACGTTATTTGAAATATATATATTTTTTATAAAACCAATAGTTTATTAGCTATTGGCAAATGTATTTTTTAAATTGAGGTCTGTAAAATCATGTGTTGATTGTTATACTCTTAGGTGAACTTTTTTCTCATTTTTTTAAAAGTAAATATCTCCATTTTTAGGTAAAGGAACAAGATAGTATGTGCTGTGCACCGTACCATTTATTTTAGTTAAATTTTTCTCCTTATTTCCTTCCATACATTTAAATTTTGTTTGGGAGAAGTGAATATTAGAGGGAAGAGAGGAAAACCACAGCTATACCGTGCGAGATTTGAACCCAACATCCCCGTCAATGGTAATTCAGTATATTGCGAGTTTGGTGCCTTGTACCGTGTAACCATCGATATGGGTGTAATTTGTTATTTTTATCCTCCGATTCTTACTACCCGTCCGTGGACTTTACATTTTAATAACTCAAATGCGGAAGTGGATGAGGTAGTCAGAATTTAAAGAAAATGTAACAGAATTTTATTGGAGAGAGAGAGAGAGGGCAAAACAATTTAGGGAAGATCACCCTTAGTACATCCGGTCGGGATTTGAACCCCCACCCCCACCCATCCCCCTTTCATCATTGGTACACCAGACTAAGTGGATCTGACGTATACCCCACATGCGTATTGATTTGGGTGTGGCCTTGTGTGGTTGAAACTATTTTTTTATTTTTAATATTAACACTTGTAAAGTATACTAATAGAGTTAACTAATCATAATTAGGTTTGTAAATAACATTCATGGGGCAAATATCATCACAAGTTAGCTCCTGATAATGGGTAGAAGTGTTCCCTGATAAAATGAATATCCAGTGGATACTAGTGACCATATTAATTGAGTGACAGTTGACATGTGAAATTAAATTACTGTAGGCGGAGGAAATTGTCATTACAGTTTATTATAGCTTTGTCGCTCTCTCTTCATTGAAACATATTAAGTAGATAGCCACGTACTAATGTGTTTTTTATATATTAGTACTTGCACATGTTTCAATGAAAATAGATTCATGTATAGGCTTATTAGTACGCGCACATGTTTTATTAAGGAGGGAGCGACAGAATTGTAGTGGCTATGATATTATCTCATTTTAAAACGTTCTTAAAATCGGAGGGTCAGTAATTTAGTATATTTTAATAAGCTAATCTGCTTTTAGGTTTCCATGAAATTCGAAAAATTTTGAAGGGAATAAATAATGTTAAAAACCACTTAATGAAAACCAAACGGCCTCCAAACCTAGGTAACGTTAAAAGAATATATCTGATAAATATTTGTTCATGAGCCGTTTTTATACTTGTCCAGGTAAAATGAAACTAATAATATAAGTTAAGTATGAAATATGAAGGTAAAATTTAAAGTAAATGTACCCAAATTTGTGTGTAGAGAAAGGGGAAGGCCATTTAGGATAAACGAATCTCAGTAAAATTCATCAGCCTATCCCGCTTCTGGCAAACCAGTCTAATTGAGCCTAACATTTGGTCCACGTGCTCACTGATAAGGATAAGAATCAATTAATTGATTAATAGTAGAAGAGACACAACATCAAGTCCCCAGAAAGTGAATTCATCACTTTGAAATGTAAAAACTTCAATTTTACCAATGTATATTTTACGGCCATGCTGAGATTGTTTTTTTAATCACCACGACTTACAACCGGTTCAGACTTTACACATACATGATAACCACTCCAGTCTACTAGGGATGAGGTAGGAAGCATTTTAGAGATAATATACCTGCATGTGCATGGAAGGAGAGTAGGAAACCATGTAAGAAAAATCATCCTCAGTTGCCCCAACTGGGGTTCGAACCCCGACCTTCCCGTAGTCAGCAAGCCCGTCTAACATGAGAGTAACGCCTTTGACTGTTTGTCCACTGAAGTGGATCTGCTGGGAATTAAACCAGGTACTCTCAATATAGTAAGTAAACGAGCTACCGACACAGCTAAGGAGTCGGGTTTTCTTTACCCGATGAAGAGTCTGTTTTTAATCATATTTGGAGGACAAAAAGATCAAAGAGATCTAGTTTTTTTTCTTTAATTGTTTTTTTTACATTTTTTCGTTTAACACTATGGTAATTAGCTTACCTGAAATAATGAGCACGTGAACAAAAACATCAATCAAGCCCATGTAGTCTGATTTGATATTGATGGGGATGTCGGGGTTTAAATCCTAGTTGGGCCTATTGAGGGTACTTTTTTCCTAAATGGTATCCAAGTCTCTCCATGAAAATATGGGTACGTTTCCTATAAAGTTCTACCTTCTTCATACATAACCCCGTTAGTATAGATATTCAAATAGCTCTGACGTGCAGTAAAACGTGGAGCACGGGTAAAAAAACGACAGTGTTTGACAAAATTACTTAACATATTGTTAAGAGTATAATCCAAACAAGTAATAAGACGTGGTGCTAAGTATTACTTAACATAGGCGGGTGAACAACAACCCGTTATCTAAAGTATTATTTGAACTGTCGGGAAAGGCTAGTATTACCGTGAACGTACTCTACAAAATGTACCACTATGACGTCATTGTTCCAGCAGCAGCAGGGATCATGCAGCTACTCCACATGGTGATCGCAGGGACTGTGGTAGTTCTCCTCGCTACACTAGGCCTGCCTCTAGCCCAGGCTGATGATGTCATCATGCAGAAGAGGGTAAGACCACAAATCACGTTTTATAAAAAAAATATTTGGTTGATGTGATCCATAGCGATTCCCCCCTTCCGATGTTGAGGGCACGGTAAAAACGTAGTAGGAAGGCAGAAATATATATTTCCTCTGTTTACATTGATAACATTTTACTATATTACTATTTGAAAGGTATTGTTATAAGATATCAAAAGGGTTAGCTCAACATTACAGGACATACCCTCATAGATAAGTAGTTCCTACCACATTCTTAATCCTACTACTACAAATAATCATAAATCTTAATTTTAACACATGAATGGATGGGAAAAAAACCTAAATATGAGCGGTGGCGTTTAGTTTCACGTTTATTTACGATCGAACCCTCCACAGTGTGAAATTTAAGATAATAATTGGTATTGAGAAGATACATTTGCTCTTTCTGATGTGGTGACAGTCTTTTATTTTGTCTCAAAAATTAAATCCCATTTTTAGTTTCCATGATTTTCTACTCCCCACGTACCTCTTTCCCTCCTCAATATTTGATGTATATCAATAAACTGATAAATTTAACGCACAGTGCTGGGAAATTAGGTCATATTTCTATTGTGGACATATTTCCCTTCAACACTAAGAGATGTTTCTGGTGGGACAAAGAAACATGAATCATACGTTGAATTCATTTAGTCCTTCGCGTGTCTGTCTTACCACCCGCCCGAGCTGGGTTTCCGAACACCCTGTATATGNATATATATATATATATATATATATATATATATATATAAGTGTGTGTATATATATGCATACATACGCTGTAGGAGCAAACAGTTGAATGTGGATCAGTTAATTTGTCATGTGTATAGATGAAGAATAAAAAAGTATTAGGAGCAGGTAAAAAGTAATCAAATAGGGTGAACGACTTATGGTCGAACAGTTGTAGTGAGGGAGAGGGAGCGCTCAGCTCACAATAATTGGGAAAGGCGAATTTAAAGATTACTATTAGAGATCCAGCCCGCACAACACACTGATTATAAAATCACCAAATAAACTACACTCTTTTGAATCCATCTCTAGCAAATTATGTCAGCGAGCATAGCATTGTCTTTGTATTTTTGTAAAATAAACAATTATCAATAATAAAATGTTGTGAAAATTTTGTCAGTAAAATTTAATAAGGGTTCAATGAGTTTTATAAACGGTTGACCAAATAGTAAAAAAAAACATGATTACATATAGATGACATTTGAAAGCTATAGAACATATTATAAGGTTGAACCGTCCTTGTTACTATTTTTAGCACTGTGTCTTACTACCCGTTTGGGTTATATGCCTATGCACTAACTATACTAGTGGGTTAGGGAGGCTTAATTTAGAGGAAATGCACCAACATTCGCGTGGAGGGAAAATAAAATACAATTTAGTAAAAACCACCCCTAGAGCATCTGACCGGGATCTAGGCCCGATAGTCTCGTCTTCGGCAGTCAAATCTAACATGAGAATAGCACGTTAGACCATGCGGCCACCGAATCGGTTCCTTGTTAGTTAAAACATATACATAAAAATATAATAAATTATGATAAAACAGCATATAAATTTGAAAGTATAGTTTGTAATTAACACTTTTTAATAAACGTGAAATAAGTTATTGCTTATTTTTTATTGATTAATTCCATGAAAAACAATATCGCTTTGAGTTACTATAAAATATCAATAAAAGAACAATACAATTGATTTAAGGGGGGAAGACGATGTTATAAGACGCTATGAAACCTCAAACATTTGTAGAGTTGGTCTCAGCAAGTTTTCAGACATTCCAGCGGTGCTACCGCTAGCTGGTGGTATTGGCACTATCAAAACGTCGTGGCTCGTCCAACCAAAGGTAACGTGATTACTGCAAGCATTACCCATTACACCCGTAAACAAGGTGTATGTCAGCTATCTCCCTGAATGTGTAATCCTCCATCTATGTTCCACTCTAATGTGGCACAGACCTGTTGCCTGTGTAGTGGGAAATACTAGCAGTAATCATGTGGTCTTAGGTTGGACGAAGCATTATGTATCGAGAGTGCATGTACCACCATCTAATGGTAGCGCCAATGGCACGCCAGATAGGTTGTCTAGACTTCAGGCAGCACTTCAAATTTTGAAGTTCCGTAATGTCTTACAGGGACATCACCGACCATGGGTTCATCGTACGAATATAGTCATTATGGCACCATCTCCTACCCTTTTAATTTTGGCACGTTCATTTAAGATCACCCTGTATGGTAATAAGTATATTCTATATATCAACCTCATCGGTGATTGCATGATCCAAGACGTCACTCTTGCAATATATTGGAGTGTCAGGGACGGGTTATTCGAATCCCGGCCGAGTGTATTGGGGTTGATACTTACTAAATTATTTTTCACTCCTCCTTTACGCAAATAAGGACACATTGCCTATAAATTCCACCTTACTTACTACTATTATATTTAGTGAAAATATGTCAATAGGCCGGATGGGTAGTAAAATGTAGGGTGAGAACCAATATTCTATTAATCCTGAGGTGACCTGGCGGTCTAGGGGTAAGGTGTCAGACTTCTATGCTGGCGGCCGGGGTTCAATCCTCGGTCCCGGCATAGATTTATCTGATTACTAAGCCCTTCCTTCACCTCTGACAAGACATCTTGTGAATGTGGGGAATGCCAGGCCTCCACCGTGGTTCGGATTCCACGTTAAACTGTAGGTCCTCCATTTCATCTCACAATCACCCTACCATAACACATTAGCGTAAGTGCGTATAACCCGAACGGGTAGTAAGACGCGGTGCTAATAATAATAATAATATTAATCCTTGTTATAGTACTCCTTAACTAGTCTCTATACCCTAGTTGTACCACCCCATGAATAATCTCTATACCCTGGTTGTACCACCTCATGACTAGTCTCCATACCCTGGTTGTCCCACCCCCCGATTAGTCTCTATATCCTGGTTGTACTTTAACCGCCCCCCGCCCCCTTTTTAACTCCATTCAGAAATAGCAGTTAGGGATGAAAACAAGAGAGTTATTTTATTTAGACATCAAATTTCATACAACTCAATGAGAGAGTGAGACAACATATAGCGTTAGGCATTGGAAATATAAATATATATTAGAGGCAAACATTCATTCAATCGGCATGAACTGGATAAATGAGTCTTAGAAAAAAGCCAGAGCCCAAACAGCATCATATACTGAGAGACAAGTTGTCAAAGGTAATTTCAGACGTAATACAATACTCTTGTTCATAAATGACAACTCAAAAATACATTAAACAATCTATACTAAATTGACCTTCAAGTTAATCTCAAATAGTCCTGCCATACCAACAAATGTATTATCAAATAGAGCTCCAGATAAAATGATTGGCCAGAAAAGCGATCCAGCAAATACACATAAGAGTTAAGTTACTCTAGCTGACAGTTCCCATAGGTTAAATAATAACAGTATAGTCTCATATAACAAAGTTCTTCCCGATAGAATATTAGAATATTAAATATAACATAATATATTCACAAAGGTCTTAATATTGAAAACTATACCGTCTGATGGCCTGCAAAAATAACATTACTAAATAAAGCTAAGACCACGGTAAATCCTCGCCGGCTCGGGTCCCTTTTTTAACTAACAATTAGTACACTTTAAACATTTTCAACAAAAATAAATAGTCTCTAAATAAATAACAAGATGAATATAATTCCCTAAAATATTACAATAAGAAGAGCTGGCAAACGACGCTACAGGGTTAAAAGTCCATCTCGAATGGTGGTACTCAAAGGGTAAAATAGATCCCACCCGTTAATCGGATAAGAAAAGTTTCAAATTAAGGCACAGGATCCAAAGGTCCCCCATAGGGATCGTAATAAAAGTTAACATGGTTTGAAATAACCTCCCAAAGATATTAAATATTATCATGGCTTTAAGAGCCCGAAATATATTAAGTCCACATAGTGCCAATAATTAATAAATTTTAAGTATTACTAGTCAAGAATAAACATTTTGAATACAATAGAACATTTTAAGCCAAAAGAGAATTTTGTATAACCTAACGTTTAAATCAGCCTCTGGCAATGTCGCTCACCTTGTAGCCAGTAAGTAATATATGCCTATAACACAGACACGCCATTATTATATAACCTAAAAGTAGGCCACCTGCACTTGAGGTGCGGGAACAACAAGAGGGAAAGAGGGGAAGAGGGGACCATGCTTCGAGAACATACTGTAACATGCTCCACGTCTCCAGATGCACGCAAAAGAACAGTTATACGAATTGGCTGAGCGCGGCTGACAAAGCGCAGTGAGTTCGCACATATCACTCTTCTATTTTCTGTGAGGGCGGCTCGGCTCTATTATCGTGAAATGAACCTCGGATCACTTCAGACCAATGTTAGACAGTGCTGCGATGTGTTGTGGAGTTATAGTTTGTTGCTGGGACGGGTCAACTGGGGCCAGGATAGTGAGTGAGACAATCCCATAATGTTTATATGTTGTAACAAATTTACAGTACCACTTCATGACTAGTCTCTATACCCTGGTCGTACCACCTCATGGCTATTCTCTATACCCTGGTCTCCTGGTTAGTCTCTATAGCTTGGTTGTACCACCCCATGACGAGTTTCTATACCCTGGTTGTACCACCTCATGACTAGTCTCTATACCCTGGTCTCCTAGTTGGTATCTATAGCTTGGTTGTACCACCTCATGACTAGTATCTATACTCTGGTTGTGCCACCCCCTGATTAGTCTCTATACCCTGGTTGTACCACCCCATGACTAGTTTTTATTCCCTGGTTGTACTGGCCGCAACCTCCTGTTGCACTGTCGGGAGTGAGAGATGAGACCAGACATGGTATTTGACACGTCTCTAGACAAGTAGGCCTACATACATACAAAGAATGATGCCCTTAGCTACTCCCTCACATTATACTTCTTCTAGTATTTCCTACTGTACCACAGCTCCTTCTCTCACTGGGGCAATTACTTGACCGAGGATTTTAGAATGTAGCCTTAAGCTACCACCCCTATTCTTACTGCCTCGTCCTTTTCTATTAGTTGTACAATTACCAGACAGTCTCACTGACGCAACATGACAGATTAGCAATCTAACGTTGATACTTTATTTCCTATTCTCAGCATCCTACTACCCGTCCGGGCTATTTGCACGTGCACACTATTGAGGGTAGGGATAAGGACGGTGGATTTGTAAAGGAAGTGTACCCTGTTGGAAGAGTGGGGGAAACACCTCAGTGCACCCAGCCCTCCTCGACACTGGCTGTCTCGTAGTGAGTGATAAGTATAATGGTCGACCAAAGTAGCATCTGTATCACCTTAACAAATTTCTCCCGATATCCACATTTGTGGACATATTCCATAATATTCTGTAAAATGAAAAATGACATCTGGACACATGAATTGAGCCCGAGACCTTTTGGCTTAATACACCAACGCTCTACCACTGAGCCATCCAGGAGTCGTCCAATGCCCAGAGTCATTATTTACTAATATTTTAAGGCAGAGTCTGTCATGGACGTGTGGAAAACGTCAGCTACATATGTGTGATTAATTAATATCATGATATATTAGATAACGCAGCCACCTTCGACTCGAATGTCCTGCTGTTTAATCCATCATGATACACGCACTCGTAAAGTTATCATTGTACTGTTGGCAGCATAAAGCCCTCCCGAGTCGAAGTGGCTGTGTTATCTGATAGCTCGTGTGATCTTACTTATGATTACTCATATGTACAGTACCTGCTGATTCACGCACGTTCATTAAAGCCTCTGCCTTAAGTATGAGTGAAGAATGACCATGGCTACGGGTTGACTCCTGGATAACTCAGTGGTTATAACACTGGCGTACTAAGCCAAAAGGTCCTGGGTTTGGTTCCTGTTCCAGGTGTCATTTTTCAATTTACAGAATTTGATATCTAGATGCGGCTATAACCGTAATTAACAAATATAATAGCTTGACTATTTAATCCATATTTCGTAATGTTTGACAGCAATTAAAACCACATCAGTTTTAAAAAAATCATTTAAATGTAAATGTTATCCATAAAATTAATAATCATGTATTCTTCTAGCACCACGTCTTACTATACATTTGGGTTACACGTTTATGTACTAATTACGCTAATGTTTTAGGTATTATGAAGGTTATATTAAGATAAAATGTGCCCACGCTTGCGTGGAGGAGTAGTAGAAAACAATTTTGGAAAAACTACCCTTAGTACACCCGACCGCTATTCGAGCCACGATATCCCCGTCATCAACAATCTAGTCTACTACGAGAGTAGTACATTAGTCCACGCGGCTACCTAAGCGGGTAATCCTGTTGTTGAATTCGATTACTATAACGTGGGGGAGAGTAGTTGAAATAATTTTGTTAGATAAAAAGAAACATGTCCAAGTTTATTTCTTTTAATTTCCATTTATTCAATAGAAATTGCGCGCATACAGTTCAGGCAAGATGAATATTATTGGATGGCAAAATATTTTATTTTTGCTAATTGTTTTGATGAAATAAGAAATTAGTAGTTTTTTTACTCTGCCATCTGTTCTATCGATTTTTTCATCTGGATTAACAATGTTATTAAGGACATTTGTGAAAATTCACCATCCACGTAGGGCTCTAGTAATGAGACAACGCAAGTTCAGTGGCTAAAAAAAAGTCACTTCCAAAGAAAAATGTTGATCATTTTAGGTGGCAGGTATTGGTTAGACATGCGAAGTCTACTAGTAAAAGTATATTTACTTTCGTACTGATAAAACTTGTTACGCTTTTATTTTTAACTTAAATGCACAAGTTTTTAATTCATACAAACTTCGTAGATACACAATACATCCTATTACTTTACCAAATTAATATAAACGTTTAGCTAATGAAAAGCAAGAATCGATAAAATACGATGTTGGCACCTTGTGGCGTATTTGGTGTACACTAATTTAAATAGCTGTTAAAATTCAATTTTTTATCAGTTATTTATTAACGTGACCGAGTGTATCCTACTCCAAAGTAATCTTATATTACCGTGTTCCATTTTCTCTTGTGAAGATGATTGAGGCTGAAGACAATTTTTCTTCTAATTGTAGCTCATTGTTTGTCAAAGTGTGGTCCTCGGTTCGGTGGTCTATCAAGTTTTCCGCAGTATCCCAGTAAGTTTAGTGATAATAATAAATTAAAGAATGTTTCTCACATATATTACAAAAATCTGAAATGTAAATTTTAAATAGCCATACTATGCTGTAATATGAAGAATTATTTATAAAAAAAAATTAGGTTTGGAATGTTAAAAATAATCCAAAATCTATTACTTGCCAAATGCATACCTACATACACACATGCATGCAAACATACATATATACATAAGAGTACATACATACATAAGAGTACACACATACATACATACATACATACATACATACATACATACATACATACATACATAATACATACATACATACATACATACATACAAAGACCTGCATACATACCTAGTCAAGCCATTCCCTTACTGGGAAGGCAAGAAACTGTGCATATAGCTCAAAATCAACCACTAGGTACTTATTCCATCCTCAATAACTTTCTCATCTCCTCCCTATCCATTTATATTTGCCCCTCCCCCCACCCCTTTCACTTAAAGAACATCTGTACACCGCGTCATGCATGCTCTTTTATTCTTAAGACTTTCACTGGGTTTCTTGTACACACATGCGTCTACAACGTTTAACCACGTCTTATATGGCCTACCACTTCCTTTTGATCCACACACATATATCTTCTTCGTCACTCGATCCACACCCATCCTCCCAATATGCCGAAACCGACATAAGACGCTTCTTTCACATTTACCTATTGGATTCACTTCCAAACCACACTACTTGAGCACCCACTCTTCACAGACTGCCCATACTTGTTATTCCATATACGTTTCTTATATATGTTATTCCAACCATCTTTGTGTTTCTCTTGATAAACCCACGCTTCACATCCGATGGCATCAACACACTTTCATACACCGCCATCTTTGCCTCTATTGATACTACTTCATCTTTGCAATAGTCTACATACATCCAACTACTCTCCTAGATGCATTCACCCGTCTGTCGATTGAGCCATCTACCCTTCCATTTCTACACAACATTATGCCCAAACACACAAAATCATTCACTTGTTCTAACAGTTTTTCATTTATACTAAGCTGATAATCAGGCATTCTGCAAGTTACTTTCATCTTCAGACATTAATACGGTATCGTCTGCATATAGCAGCACTCTCATATTCCCATTGTCCATTTGTACACCACTAATTCAATGTAATTATTTGACATTTTCCCAATATTTTATTTAATAAATTAATATTTGTATTGTATTTGTAGTCGCAAAATAAAATTGCCTAAAAATAATGTTTTTCACACCACTCCCCCTTTCTGCCTAGTGGGCCCCCAGTGCACGTAGCTTTCATTTGGTGGCCCTCATCACCAAAATTTTGAGAAACACTGCGGTCCAACTGATTCGAAAACCAAATAGCTTCGATTTTACATGTCCAATATTCCAGATTTTTAAAGTTAAAACTTTACCATTTTGAGTAGAGTCGCAAATTATTGTGTCTGATACCATTTATTGTCCACCACACTTCTAATAAAATCACACATTCAAGTAAAAATTCTATAACTCTAAAGTGTTTTTAAACACTGTGGAACCGACATTGGAACCGACTACGGCGAACGCCCGACTACACGCGACTTGGTCGTACAACTGGATTCCGCACATTGAGACCGACTTCCTCAGATGCGATCTGTCCCTATACCCCCTAGTTGTCGTTGATTGGTGCATTGTGTTGAGTTTTTTTTTCTAAATAGAGTGAAAAGTGAAAAATAAACTCTCAATTGTACCTCCTTGAAAATGATTGATTGATTTGGCAATGAAGAAGGCGTCGAAGGAGGAATGAGTGGATCAAACAAATATACCACGCATCTCTCTGTACGTCTTTAAAATGGTAGTGGTAGTCTTTTTTGATCCCAAAGGCATTTACTCTCAAAAACGAGATCTAGCCATTTTTAGGTCTTCATGTAGGAAAATTTTAAAACCAAAACACAGGTGAAATGACTAGTCAGGTCATACGACTTCAACGAAAAATCCCAACTTGTTGGGATACGTTTGCAGGTCGGAGCAATACACACGTAGTCGGACGACTGAGTCACCCCCAATGTGAGGACTCCAGTCCTCTGTCTCATGTCGGGATTGCTCGGGCGACTTCGTGCGACTACGCGTGACCTCTAGTCGGTTCCAATGTGCGAGTAGCCTAAGGCTTTGCTCTCGTCATTAAGGTATTATTTGTGTTGTTGGCAGGAAGTGGACCCTGCAGACATGGAAAGATTATTGGACCCAAAGAGGAAGAGACCCTTCTGTAACGCCTTCACAGGTGAGACAATCTCGTTGGATTTTAGATAAGATCGAATATGTCGAGAGTATATGCAGTTCCCAGTCCTAAGATCTGGGGTACAAGGCAAATAATAAATATATATAATGCATTATGATGAAGTGGTTTGAATGGTAAATAAGATATTAATCCTCATCAATGTTTGTTTTAGAACTCATGTTAGAGAATACAAATGTTTTCCATAAAACACAAAAAATAAACAAAAGTAGTATGTATAGTAGGATAGACAGTTATTTTGATTTAAAAAATAGGGCAGCTGATTCATAATTTAACTCCGTTCTCCATGACAACAGCCATTCACACAGTTCATGAGGTCAAACTTAATCGGATTTTTTTTAAAAATAAAACGAATGTAGATTGTGTCAGCAGATCACTTAGATAATCATGGCCAGAAAGTGTTGGTTGGTAGGTATAAAGTGCCGTATTGTGTTGTTGGGAAAGCTCTGCACCAAGTCGAAATATTTGAGGGCGTAACTTCCTTCCATGTGATAAAAATATTAGTCAGAAACAACGAACGTTAGTGAGGTAAAGTTGAGGAAGTCAGGGTGGGGGGCCTAATTAGATTATGAACTCAGCCCAGCCAGTCTAGTCTCTCTCTCTCTGTGAAGAGAAGCAACAGGAATCATATCATTTCCCAAGAACCAGGGGTTCAAAAGTTTCGAGGAGGTTTTAGGAAAAATGTTTACAGATCTCTCCGGATACTGTACGAAGGGATTTAATGTGAGACGCGTCACCGTGGCAACATCTTGTGAGTAAGGGGCAAGAGAGGCGTGGAATAATGTTTTCATAATTCTAATGGGTGAATTAACATTTTGGTGAGATCCCTTTTGGTAAACATAGAATAGATTAGAACTAACATTAATTAAGAGATTTGAAGAGGTTTTCACTCGAGAACAACGGCTGGGCTAGGTTAACGATCTGAAGGGAGAGTGACTTAAACACAATTGGGTTTCTTGTACTCTCTCCAGGAGATTTGGATGCAGTTTCTTAAAATAGTCAATTCATAACTATTTCCTCAATACAGTACTTGCTGATTTATTAACCGCGAGTCCAAAGCTCTGTGGGCTATGATCAAAATTTTAAGCCGTTATTTGTGCGATTAACTCGTTTCACATTAAGTTGTTTTTGAATTTTTTGATTCATATTTGAGACCTAATTATATCCTGTGGACGATTTTTTCATACTTAATTCGACCAATTTATATTTGAATAATGATGGCAGCTATCATGAAGTAGCCAGATAAGTAGCTGCTATGAAAAATAGGACACGCATTAACACAGATACTGTGTTCATTATTGTTTTTAGAATAGCTAGGATTACCAGCAGATTATATTTACTATCAGAAAATGGTTTTTGCATGAATAAATCAAGATAATTAAATTTTAGTTTTGGAACAGATAGGTGATTTTTTTTAAATTATAAATATATATAATTATAACACAATTAATTAAAATCAAATCAATCAAACATTTTTCCAAATAATGATATTTCGTTTTACTTCTGTTTGAAAGACAAGGAAATCAACTCAATTTGCTAATGCAAGACAATTTTATTTTGCATATGCATCTGAACTTTAACATTGTTGAAAATTAGGACCTGTTAATTACACAAATATTTGTGTGATAAATACTTGTTTTGTCAATAGTTGCCATGAAATTGCGTCGTTTACGCGGTAATAGTACGGAATTATAATATATGAAAACATCGCCTGTGTCAACGGGGAAATAAATAATAGGTATAGCCGGTCCTAAATCTCGGTTTTATAGTGCTTCAACGGAGTAGTTAAAACTATCAAAGGATCAAGTAATTTTAGCACGAATGTTAAAACATGAATATTAAAATTAATAAATTTACTGCCAATTATTTATGTAGTTAAAATAAATATATAATAATATTGTTAGATAATAGACAATATTATTAGAAAGAAACTAAATCAAATACAAAACTCAAACTAACAGAAACTACCTTCTGAATGGTTGAAACAATCTCTTTCCTGGCATATTTAGTTAAGTTGGGGTGGAAGGGAATGATGCGAAAAAAACCAGAGTGTGTTGAAGTTTTTATGGCAAAACTTTTTTTTTGCCAATGTAAATAAAATATTGCTCCAGTAGAAACAAAGAATTTAATTTTCTTCACATGGTGACCTCAAAATTTCTTGAATATCTGTCAAGAGTGTTCTGGAATTTAATGACAACTTTTTCTCTTCATTTAAAAAGTTTTTCATAGAATGGTGCTATGCTCATGAGAGATGGAGAAAATTAAACTTTAAGTTTGTATTGTAGCACTATTTTATTTATTTTAGCAGAAAAACATGTTTTTCCATTAAAAAAACTGCAAAAACACTGGGCTTTTCTCGCGTCCCCTTCCATCCAAACTTAAGGGCGTAGCATCCTTGATGCATCAGAATGCTGCATTTATTATTGGAATGATAGTTCTGAGTTATCCACTAAAACAATCTTCAATTATATTTAAAAAATATCTGTTTTGATCCTGTTGCAAAATTTCATTATTTGTTTAAGGAAAGATATAGGGTCTTTCAATGTTTCTAACATTCTACCTCAATCCTAGAACTTCACGTCAGTTACGTTGACAATTTTAAATCTTATATTGGAAGGAGCGCCTATTTTAGAGCCATATTTTAAAATAACAAACAATTTCTCAAATAAAGTTGGATTTCTGAACGTCTGAAACGCTTCTTCCCGCTTCACTAGACAAACCCTAACATTGGTTGTTGTCCAATCAGTGGCTTACCTCCTCCTTAACATCACACGACCTTATGAACTGGTCCATTACGTCTCGCCAGCCGTCTGGGCCGTCCAAATTCAATTACACCCCTTGAATAAGGAGGAAGGTAGAATTTAGATGAAATGTGACCGCATCGTGTGGATCAATAATGGGAAACCATCTAGGGGGAAAAACCTTTTCAGTGCTCCCGGCCAGGATTGAGGCCCAGACCTTCTCATAATTGTAGACAAAGACTAGATAGAACCCGAGTTGTCCCGACTGTTGTCTAGGATGTGGCAAGAAGAGGTCTGACGAGTCCATGGGAACTCTGGTGGATCTAAACTCCGAGCCGGCGGTGGAAGAGCTCAGCAGGCAAATACTGTCGGAGGCCAAGCTGTGGGAGGCGATACAGGAGGCTCGCATTGAGCTGCTCAGGAGGCGACAGGAGCAGGTGAGTTCAACCGTGCCAGCGCTGGATAGCAAGGAGTTGTTAATACTAGGGGAGCAGGATGAGGAGGGGTTATATTGCCAGCACTTGCTTGCAGGGAGCTTACTATATATACTAGGGGGGCAGGATGAGGAGGAGCTATAATGCCAGTAGTTGCTTGCAGGGAGCTTACTATACATCCTAGGAGGGCAGGATAAGGAGGGGTTATTTTTCCATGACTTGCTTGCAGAGAGCTTACTATACATACTAGGGGACCAGGATGAGGAGGGGTTATGTTGCCAGTACTTGCTTGCAGGGAGCTTACTATAGATACTAGGGGAGCAAGATAAGGAGGGGTTATTTTTCCATGACTTGCTTGCAGAGAGCTTACTATACATACTAGGGGACCAGGATGAGGAGGGGTTATTTTGCCATGTCTTGCTTGCAGGGTGCTTACTATACATACTAGGGGAGCAGTATAAGGAGGGGTTATTTTGCCTAACATTGCTTGCAGGGAGCTTACTATACATACTAGGGGACCAGGATGAGGAGGGGTTATATTGCCAGTACTTGCTTGCAGGGAGCTTACTATAGATACTAGGGGAGCAGGATAAGGAGGGGTTATTTTGCCATGACTTGCTTGCAGGGAGCTTACTATACATACTAAGGGACCAGGATAAGGAAGGGTTATATTGCCAGTACTTGCTTGCAGGGAGCTTACTATACATACTAGGGGAGCAGGATAAGAAGGGGTTATTTTGCCATGACTTGCTTGCAGGGAGCTTACTGTACATACTAGGGGACCAGGATAAGGAGGGGTCATATTGTCAGTACTTGCTTGCAGGGAGCTTACTATAGATACTAGGGGAGCAGGATAAGGAGGGGTTATTTTGCCATGACTTGCTTGCAGGGAGCTTACTATACATACTAGGGGACCAGGATAAGGAGGGGTTATATTGCCAGTACTTGCTTGCAGGGAGCTTACTATACATACTAGGGGAGCAGGATAAGGAGGGGTTATTTTGCCATGACTTGCTTGCAGGGAGCTTACTATACATACTAGGGGACCAGGATAAGGAGGGGTTATATTGCCAGTACTTGCTTGCAGGGAGCTTACTATACATACTAGGGGAGCAGGATAAGGAGGGGTTATTTTGCCATGACTTGCTTGCAGGGAGCTTACTATACATACTAGGGGACCAGGATAAGGAGGGGTTATATTGCCAGTACTTGCTTGCAGGGAGCTTACTATACATACTAGGGGACCAGGATGAGGAGGGGTTATATTGCCAGTACTTGCTTGCAGGGAGCTTACTATACATACTAGGGGACCAGGATGAGGAGGGGTTATATTGCCAGTACTTGCTTGCAGGGAGCTTACTATACATACTAGGGGACCAGGATGAGGAGGGGTTATATTGCCAGTACTTGCTTGCAGGGAGCTTACTATACATACTAGGGGACCAGGATGAGGAGGGGTTATATTGCCAGTACTTGCTTGCAGGGAGCTTACTATACATACTAGGGGACCAGGATGAGGAGGGGTTATAATGCCAGTATTTGCTTGCAGGGAGCTTACTATACATACTAGGGGACCAGGATGAGGAGGAGTTATAATGCCAGTATTTGCTTGCAGGGAGCTTACTATACATACTAGGGGACCAGGATGAGGAGGAGTTATAATGCCAGTAGTTGCTTGCAGGGAGCTTACTATACATACTAGGGGACCAGGATGAGGAGGGGTTTTATTGCCAGTACTTGCTTGCAGGGAGCTTACTATACATACTAGGGGACCAGGATGAGGAGGGGTTATATTGCCAGTACTTGCTTGCAGGGAGCTTACTATACATACTAGGGGACCAGGATGAGGAGGGGTTATATTGCCAGTACTTGCTATTGGGAAGTTTACTATAAGTACCAAGGTGACCAAGATGAGGAGGTGGAATATTATTAGTATTGGTTGGGTAGTAAAAAGGGTATGTATCTATACTAGGGCACTACATAATGAGTAGGAGGGCCTTGCAAACAACTACACCAGCATTGTGGGAGAAATACAGAACCCTGAGTAGGTCAGGGGGTTGGACCCTGATCTTACAAAGTACGTTTGAGACCATACCCGTGGTTCTTGGGGTAGTTTGATCTGTAGCTCAGAACATTTGCTTAGTGTGGAATGGTTAAGACCTCACTAGTTGGAGCAGGGTTCGGTGAGACTACCCAATAGAACCATAATGTTGTAATGACTGATTAACATCACTATTAGGTGAAGGATGATTAACCACCCAGCCACCAGAGCTTCATAAATATTTTTTATGCACAATGTATTAATTTCTTTTCGGGTTATTCGTTTATTTACAGCAATGGGTTAAGGATTAAGACTGTAGAATTTATAGGAACTGTATGAGTAGTTGCGTAGAAGGAAATTGGAGAACCATTAAAAAAATATCACCTTCAATACACTCGGAAGCGATTCGAACCCCAAGATACCTACCACAGGTGATCCAGTTTATCACACTTTATAATATTTTACCACCGATGTGGATAATGATTATTTAATGCCTCTAGAAGCCATTTGGTGTTTCTTTTTTATGCTGAGAATAAATGTTTGAATAATGTAAATGCTATAAATGTTTCTTGGTACGAAATCTGGAGTGGTAGAAGGTATTATGAATTCTCTGAGGTGCAGACCTAGGTGTAATAACCCTTGGCTGGAGAGGGGAAACTCCTTAAAAGTAATAATGTACTTAAATATCACTAAAGGGTGAAAATCTTCTACAGCGCGAGTATAAAAATGGCATAACTTTGCATCTAAAATACACCTTTTGTATTTGCCTCATTTCTTTATTTACTAAACAAGGAGCAAAGTGGTGTCAAAAACTTTGGTGACGTCACTATAACGTAATAAATTGAGGTTATTTTTTACCAATCCATGGGAAGAATTTATTTCGAAAGTCAACGCCACTTTATTTACTTTATCTATAATGTAAATGGCGGAAATTTTTACTATTTACACTAAAAAAATGTTCTTATAAGTTATAAATTAAATTAGAGTTGGCATTTTTCTGTGTGCTTTTCAAATAACAATATTTTTCGATTATAAAGTACTTATTATTATTATTATTATTATTATTATTATTATTATTATTATTATCTTAACGCTTTCGTTGTACTAGTAAAAAAATATATATAAACTTTAAAACATGTTTTAAAAATCTATTAGTCTACATATTAATTATAAAAAACTTTTTAGATGCGGTAAAAATTAAAATTTGGCAGGCAGGTAAATGGACCATTCCAAATAATCATAAATGTCTGAAAACCTTAATTTTTTTGATGGGACACCGGTAAATAGGATGGGGATCTAACCAGAAAAATAGCTATTAAGTGTGGTATAAAATCTAAATTTGGTAGGCAGATCCAGATAACCAAATAAGTTTTAAAATTTGAAATTTGACATTTCTAAGTGATATTTGAACATATGAAGAGAGGGAAGATGGTTAAGGGATTTAAATTTCCAAAATTATTAAAAACAACTTTTTTCCAGTGTAGTAAAAAACTGAAATTTGGAAGGAATGTAAAGGTACCATTTAAAATAACCAGAAGACCCTGGGAAATAAGGTAAAGAGGGGGAGGGAAGTATAAGAAAAAACATTTTTAGGAAGGACAGAAAATTTAAATTTGCCAATCAGATAGGAGCCCTCTAAATAACTAATTAAAAATATAAATTTATAAGAGGAATTGGAAAAATTTCGGGTGAGGCGGGGGTGAATTGAGAGTTAAATTTCCAAAACTAATACAAACAACTATTTCTCTGTGTAGGATGAAACTGAAATTTGGCAGGCGAGTCTAAGGACTATAAACATTAAAATCTGAAAATTTAAAATGTAAAAATGTAACTCTAGAAGATGGGGGAGAGGAGTCGGTATATAATTGGGAAAAAATCTCTTAGGTTAGATATAAAATTTAATTTGCCAGGAATGTAGAGACATCACTCCAAATTACAGAATTAATGCTATATATTCTCTCTTTAAAAGTGGGGGCTGGTAATAAAGGGAGGCATTGAAATTTCCAAAACTAAAAGAATAAACTACTTAACAGTGTGGTGGAAGATTGAAATTTGTCAGGCAGGTGTAGGTCAACTCCGAACTTCAATGAAGGTTTGAACATTCTTAAATTTCAAAACAAAAGTCCAGAAAATGTAAAGGTTCTCTTTGCAAAGTTTTCAAAAGTTTCCAAAAATATAAAGCACTCTTCAGTATCGTAGATATCTAAAAAAAAAATATTAATTGTAAAGAAAAAAAACCATATAACCAGAAGAGTTTGAACATTTACATTTTTAAATTTGGTTACAGGAAATGGTCAGGGCTAGAAATCCCCAAAACTAAATGTACCAACCCCTTATCAACCCCTTGAACAGGATGGGAAGTCTTATAGAGCAACGGGGATGATATAGAAACAACAGCCATCTTCCGGTAAACTCTAATATTAGCCATTGTTTTAAAATTGTTACAAACAAGGTACTCCATTAAATTTAAAGGCTAATACATATCATGTCAAAGATGATGTATGGCAATAGATTAGAGAATTGGCTTCCAAACTGTGGCTCACGAACCCCCTGGGGGTTCGCGAAATCTTCCAAGGAGTCCGCAAAAATTATTCGGTAGTGGCTTTTTTTAACGAACAGTTTGTGAAATTTTGTGAAGGACATTTACAAGATTCTATTACCTAAACTTTATGAGGTCTCTGTACATTATCTCTTCAGAAACCTATGCGTACTTTTTTCTACTCCTCCATCAATAATTTGTTACGCTTTCCACAAGAGAAACAGGCTCATTGCTGAAAGTCACTTAAGACCTTATTTATCATATGTGGTTACTGACTTTAAATCTCTGTGTCATCCAAAGCAAGCGCATCCTTTTCACTAAGTCACGTGAAGAGGCGAGTAGTTGTTAAAACTTGTAAGCAATTTTGAAACTTAAATCGGCATGGAATTTTGGGATAATAGAAATGTAATTCATTTATGTTAAAGCAGCAGTTTCCAGTACCACTTTAAAAACATTTAAAATGTGATAGTGTTGTGACAGTAAAGATAAGATGATGTTACTACTTTGTTTACTTAATTTCAGTTTTAATTTATTTTTGAATAAATGTATAATTATTTGAACTTGTACTTACGTATAGTTTCAATATTCTTTCTATAATTTTAGTAGGTTATCCTAAAGTACCCACCGGAGCTTTGGTAGGTTAATTTAAAGGTATTAAACCTTTTGATTACAATTAATAACTAAATTTAATCAAAATTAGGTGCAAAAATAAGTACGTGTCTATGGATATTTAACAAGGGGTGCATGCCGCTCAAATATTTGTGAAAGGGTTTTGCGAGCCGAGAATGTTTGGAAACCGCTGGATTAGAGCATCCTAATAACAAGACCAGCTGCATGATTTCAGTTATATTTGCAATTTATTAAATGAATTCACCAAACATATTACAACAATGAAGTTAAGTTCTTAACCAAATACGCAAAGGTAATTATTATTATAATAATTCGTAATAGAGTTTGAACCGAACTAAAATCTGTCAATTAACATATTTTCATTAAATGGATGATCCAGCAAACTAATTCCTTCCAACAAGACACATTTAATATATACGCCAATAGGGACGATCTAGCATTTTATCGGCCTCCTTAAGATCCAGGCAAAAACAACAATAATACACATGGTAGAAATAATATTTAAGGCTATCAAATCTTGCCATCGAGTGGCGGTGGGAACATTTAAATCTGATATTAATATTCGCTTAACAAACGTTGCCATCTAGTGGCCACGACATAAACTAAACCAAGAAAGATTTCAAAGTTAAACGATTTAAATGGGGTAATCATTGCCACCTAGTGGCGGCAGATAAACCCAATTGATAATGTGACTGGTCTGGTATATAATTATATCTACGTTAGGTAGCCTTGAGTTCAATGTGCGGATTTACACTATCCGCCCCCTAGGCACGGGCCTAGGGGCGGCGGCTTTAGGGGGCGGCACATTTTGGATAACATTTGTATTTTAATATTTTGTTTTTAATAATTACGTTTAAAAATTATTGACTAAAATTATTGAAATGGTTCATAGTATAATTGTACCTAGGGGCGCAATTTTTTTAAATCCACAACTGTACATATTCAAACATTGGCAACTTTGCACCAAACAAATAGTTCCGTCATTCAACGGCCATTCCCCTAAATATATGACTAGAAATTTAATTCCTCAAAAAGAAAGGATAACAAGAGCTGAATTCAATAAATAAATGTATAAGCTTTAACGATATATTTAGAATACAAATAAATAAACGACGCAATCATCTTGCGAGTAACAGAGAACTAATATATTAATAATATTTAGCACCACGTCCTACTACCCGTTCGGGTTAAACGCTTTAAGTACTATTTACGCTAATGGATTACGAATTGGGAAGGTTGAATTATAGGAAGTGAACCCGCATTTGCGTGGAGGGAGAGTGGAAAACCATTTAGGAAAAACCACCCCTAGTTCACCCGACCGAAATTCGAACTTCGATCTCCCCATCCTCAGCAGTCGAGCTTCAACACGACAAGCGCGTTAGCCAACTACGCCACCGAGGCGGGTGAGAACTAATATAGACTTGTCGAAAGGAATTTCCTAGGGATGGGTCGATACTTTTCGCGATACCTCGATACTATCGATACTTAGGAGTATCGAGTAGGTAGTTAAAAATAATATCGAGTATCGAAAAAAAAATAGAAATATCTCGAAAAACCGTCGCAAAAATAGAAGAAATCGCTATGAAAATGATTAAAAATATGTTTGGCTAGTCCACGGTAACAAAATATAGGGATTGTCGCCCCACTTAATTAATTGGTATGCTACAATGTGAAAAACAAAAAAAGATTGGCAATAATCCATAAAAAAAACTGCGGGTGGGGTATAATCGGCATAATTCTACTACTCGGCTGCTGAAAACCACCCCATCAACTGACCCAATATATGCAAAAGAGGGGGTCACAACTTTTTTAAACGAGCCCATACTGCCACCTAGTTCTAATTTTAGAGTCTTAATTTGATATTATTTCAACTGGGAGTAAGGTAATACTTAATTTTTTTTAAATCTAGATTCGGGAGAGAAGGGCTGCAGCCCCTTAAACCCCAGATAATGTCGGGTCTTACCATATTGTATTCTTGTTATTATTATTATTATTATTATTATTATTATTATTATTATTATTAGCACCGCGTCTTACTACCCGTTCGGGTTATACGCTTTAAGTACTAATTACTCTAATGGATTAGGAATTGGGAAGGTTGAATAAGAGGAAATGAACCCGCATTTGCGTGGAGGAAGAGTGAAAAACCATTTAGGAAAAACCACCCCCAGTTCACCCAACCGAGATTCGAACCTCGATCTCCCCGTCCTCGGCGGTCGAGCTCAACACGACTCGCGCGTTAGCCAACTACGCCATCGAGGCGGGTTGTATTCTTGTTGTACGGAATAATTTCGAGCTATGGCGCATTTGTAATCTATTACAGTAATGCCGTAGCCAATATGGGGTTCAAGGGGTTCCACCCCCTTCTCCCGGAAACTTGAGTTTTTGTATTGCCTTATTTAAGTTTAAGCAATATCAAAAATAAGATAAAAGACAAGAGCTACAACTAATAGCCACCATTGTGAAATGTCGGTACACTATTGTTTAAAGGCTTTTATCCCAAGCTAAGTGTTATCGACACTTGAGACCACCATTCAAAAACCCTAGTACAGCCTCTTATTTCGCTCCGGCCTAGGAATAAATAACCTCGACCTTACCGGGATTCGAACTAGCTAAATACACTAATGGCAACATAAAACATAGTTCTGTTGTTGATTTACTAACGTACATTGTTGTTGTTTGTATAGCAGATGCTGTCGAACCGTATCTCAGACCGGCCCGGTATGTCCATGCCTCTGACGAGCTACAGGAAGAAGAGATCTGTTCAACCCAAGACAGAGGAAGACCAGGTTAGTAAAGGACCTCTTGTCCCGAATGGTAGCGACGTAGGCCTAAATGGCGTCCGGTTTGATATGGCAAAGAAAGCGTTCATAATTATGGTTGCGATTTCTGCATAGTAGAGAGTGTTATTTCACAATAGGGAGTTTGGTTACACTTGGTAGAGAGTGAGCGAGCATAGTACGCTCGATTAAACACACCGTGATATATTATTATGTAAACCATACATGGCGTCCAATATTGAACTGCGTATAACGTAGCTATAGAGAGATTGTTCAATGCAATATTATGCTGTTTTAGACATCCAATGTTAAATTACACGAATGGCTATAATATACATTAGTAGCCCCAATACGCGAATACATCCCAAACGACCAATATTGCGTGGAAACAGGGTTAAAACCAGGATACATCTTTGGTAATGGGGGGAGCGGGGGCTCCAGATATCAACCACCAAAGGAAAAGTTGCAACACTAGATTTTTTTTTTAAACAATGATTGCCTCTAGAAGTAGTTTGAAGAGGTTGTTTATGTCAAAGAACAAAAATCCAGCCCAAAATAAATTAAGTGGAATACAAAACCACATCAAAATATGGTTACCTCTCAAGGTCATGGGGGAATG
>CABFVX010003596.1:9111-22549 GCA_902151425.1 Timema shepardi | reverse complement strand
GGCCCCCCCAATGTAGACATATCATTTGTGGGCTTATCAAAACGGAACAAACGAAATTTTTTGCGGAACAAACGAAGAACAAACGATTGCAATCATAAAAACTTGAATTTTTAAAAGTGGGGGGCCAACTTCACGGACGTCACAATGTGATAGGTTCGTTGGGGGTTCGTAGGCCCGTCTCAACTACACAAACCTGTTATTATTATTATTATTATTATTATTATTATTATTATTATTATTAGCACCGCGTCTTACTACCCGTTCGTGTTATACGTACTTACGCTAATGTGTAATAGTAGGGTGATTGTGAGATGAAATGGAGGACCTACAGTTTAACGTGGAATCCGAACCACGGTGGTGGCCTGGCATTCTCCACATTCATAAGATGTCGTGTCAGAGGTGAAGGAAGGGCACAAACCTTTTACAATACAAGGTCGAATCATCAGATGAGTACGCGGCTTTATACCGTGCAGCCTGTGTTCTAATATTGTCTTGCTATATATCTTCAGAATTAATTAATGCTTGGAGGTCACTTGTGGCTAAATGATAAGACCTATCAAAAAACGGCTCTGGAACTACATTAGTTTACATTCACTTGCAAAGAAAACTCACTGAGGGCCCCCAACAAGCAAAGCGAGTACAGTACATATAAAGATCTACTTTAGATATTTACACTTCTTAAATGTATATTCTTGAAAAAAAAACTTTCACGTAAAAAATTGGGGTTATGTAGCCCACAGCCTGTAAATAAAAATTTAAATAAAAGTTTGAGAAATTCTTAATACATTATATGAAATTAAGAAAATATTGGAATATTATGATTGTTACAATTATCAATTTTGTTCAATTTTTTTTAATCTCATTGCAAAATCAAGTGTCTAGTTAAAATAGTTCCTCACATTTCTTAAAGAATGCTTTTATTCCTGGGATAATTAGTTTTAATATTATTAATATAAATTTATAAATGCACAAACCTAATACATAGACTATATATAGTAATTGAAGAAAATGATTACACCTGGTTGTTCAATCTTTTATATATATCATTAAACCACATTAATTAATTAATGCTCTTGTGATGAAATGAATGTATTCTAAATAATTAACTACTTATAATGTTTAAACCTTTCTAAAGTGTATTTAAATGTGTTTTTATTATTTTACAACTATTTATTATGTTTGAAACTTTCCTTAAAGTATATTTATTTATTTTTATTATTATTTTGTAATTACCTGTTATGTTTGAACATCCTCTTGAAGTCTATTTAAATATTTTTTTATTATTTCGTAACTATTTATTATATTTGAGCCTCTACTTCAAGAGTATTTAAACGTTTAAAAAATTTATAACTACTTATAATGTTTTAACCTTCTCCTAAAGTATATTTAAATGGGTTTATTACTGTTTTATAAGTAAATTGAGTACTTGCCCGCGGACCTTTTGATGCACCAATATACATTGCGGCATTATTCATCTTATAAACGTTGTATAACTACACCATTTGGCACTATCACAATTGGAAACAAACCATCCAAGTACATCCTTATCCAGAACCACAAGGACGTGTGAAATCCCTGAATGTTTCGCTGGAAGAAAAAGTAATTTACCTAACTTCAATGCGAGCGAAGTCGAGCTAGTATAATATGTGCCGCAACACTTATGCCTTTGTTGCACTTGGCGGGTGACCGCTGTTTGAAGGCCGCGCCAAGACCTAGGGCACAGAGAAGGAAAGAACAATGAAAGAACAATGTTAAACGTATTGCACTCCTTTTCGATGCTATACTCCTTCAACGTTGGGATCGCTAGGTGCGGGGTCAAACTTTTTGCGCAAATTAAAACAAGAAGAATGGATTTCATTTTTAAATGAACTGTAACAATTTAAGTTAAAGTAAGTAAAAAAGTTTTTTTTTTGTTAAGATTTTATTAAGTTCCTGAGTAAATTTTCTTTTTATACATGTTTTTATCCTTTTACACAATTTTAAAACAAAAGCTAACAATTTTCTGGAGCAGCACCCCCACTAATTTTAGCTACGAGCCGCCACTGGTCGGGCCTGCTGTATTACAACATAGTTTTCAAAACCTCACGACATGATCAATGTCATACTATTATCAAACCAGAGTGTAGGCTTGTCGTTAGTTGAAGGTCACCACATCTTGAAATATGAATGGCCTTTTGATAATGATGAGAAATCGTCAGCTGTCAAACAAAACAAAAACAAAAACCAGTTTGATTCGGCAGGGATACAAAATAACGAGATCAGTCAAATGATCGTCAGTTCATGTCTTGAAGACATGGATACTACCGTACGTCAGCAGAAAGCAGCGCTAAGGAAGCAGATGAACCAAGTTCTAAACGCGCTTCCTAAACATGAGGTCGTGCGCCAGTCGAAGATTGTCACTAATAAGGTGAGAAAATAAAACTAAACTATGTTTGTTGTTGCTGAGTTGAGATATAAATAATTGCTCTTGCTATGTGGTTATACCGTGCATATTACTTATTTTCCATCCCTACGTCATATCTATTAAGTAACAAAATGTTTATTGAAATTTGAAAATAATTTTCTTAAAAACCTTTCAACTTATATGAACTGAACTGTAGTGAGTTTATTGACTCTGAACTTGACAACACGTGCTTTAGAGTGCTGAGTGAGTGACACAAGCCGTTCGACTTTTAAACTGAGACGCAGGTCTTTTTATGTAGCGTGCAGCTGACAGATTTTATCCGCTTGAGACAGAGTGATAATTTTATATTATAAACATTTAAAAATCTAAAATGGAGTAATCCATTGTTTGTGTACTATGTACTTTCTTCTTCTTTGTGTTTGATAAAGGCAACAATGCCGAAATATTATGATATTTGTGTTAAAATGTGTGTGTGACTACTTCTACTATAGAAGACAGAAGAAAGGAAGAAGATGTCACCTTTGTGCATTGGATTCTTCCCACATTTTTCCTCTTTCCCTAGGTGGGCTTTCTTCATCAAATTTACTCTTAATAGTTTATTTTTCCTTTTTCTTTAGTGTTATCACTTTCCTTTATTATAAAATTATCTAGCCATTGGGCCACCTCATTTTTAAACATATTATAAACTAAGCAATTTATACAACGTCTATTTACTTTAAGTTAATACATTTGAATTATTTTTAGGGTATCTAGAAAACATGGTACCTTTTTTTTGCAAAAAAAAAACTTTAAAAAGAAAAAGTATCACATTAAAATATTTTGATTGGTTGGTAAAATAATTAATCTAAATGTATATCAGAATACACACATGACAAGTTTGCATGGAAATAACTTCTCGAGTCTAGATTAATAATTAATCCGAAAAAAATTGTATTTTAATTGCATCTTTAATGCACTTTAAAGGTAAGGTTGAGTTCGGTTGATTAAGACTTAATTTTTTTGAAAGGTTGGGTTAAGCCTGTTTAATTTTTTTACTATAAACTCATAAAATACTATTTTTATCTTAGCCCTTTATCAAACACAAATAGTACAGTCCATTCACCGTAGGAAGAGTGGTTACTGACAGCAAAAGATGTAAAAATGGTTAAAAGAAACACATATTTAAAAACATGGTTTGTTGTGAAAGTTTTGACTTTAAAAAGTGATAACAGATCAATATGGTCTTGCAGATCATATGGTATGGTGAATGGATACATGTGAGTAGACCTGTTAACTTTTGCTGTAACTTACCACCATTCCTATGATGAATGGACTATAGACCTTTTAGTGAATTAACATTAATCAAACTCTCACACTAATTTTTATCCAACCCTCTTCCTAAAAAATCAAAGATAAAAATAATATTCTATGTGTTAATAAAAAATTATAAAACAGTCTTAACTTAACCTTAAAAAATAAATAAGCATAACCAAACATTTGAAGTAGGTAGGCCTAATGTATATTAAAATTCAATGAAAATACATTTTTTGATGGACTAATACATTTAGATAATGTATTTTCAATGCAAAGTTGTGTATATTCAGTTATTCACATTTTAAAGCAAGGTAAGATTTTTTTGGTAAAAAGAATTTTCTCAAAGGAACCATAAATGTTCTTTGCCCGTTGTATAGTCAATAATGTGTATAGGTCTAACATTATTATTATTATTATTAACTTAGAATACTAAACATGTTTTAAATCAATGTAAATAATAGAAGGTAGAGCCAGTTGGAGAAAGACATCTGATTGGCTGAGCGTGTGACGTTACTCATTACACTAGCCAGCACTTAAAGTCGTGTTGAAGAATATAACCTCTAGCAATTATATACTTTACCACTTCCTACACGCTTTGAGCAGTGAAACACATAAAGAGAGTAGCATGTGATGTAGGGAAGAATAGAACCACTAGCAGTTCTATACTTTACCATTCCTTGTGGCAGTGAAACAAAGTAGCATGAACTGTGGTGAAGACTATATAACCTTTGGCAGTTCTCTACTTTACCACTTCATACACTCTCTTTGGCAGTGAAAAACACACAGTAGTTTGTGACTTGGTGAAGAATAAAACTGCTATCATTCAGGGTTGAAACCCCCCCCCCCCCCCNCCCCCCAGACCTTGCTACTCACTTACCTTTTTCTTATCCCTAAAGATGTTGAAATCATACATGAGGAACTTGACAAATGAAGACAGACTTAATGGGCTTCATGTACATACATCCAGAGGTATCAGTTATGGACCCATGTGGAAAAATGCCAGATTTGGCCCAGAAGTGGAATTGGCCAGATCTGGGAATGTCATATTTGCCCCAGATCTGGCTCAAATCTGGGCCATGATTTTTCCACATGGGGAGGATGAAGTTCTCAATGAACTTCCTATGAAGCCAAGGAAAATTAACATAAGACTAAAGTGAATAATTACAAAAGTGATTTTGTGAGTTAAGAGTTAGTGCAAGTTGCTTATTTGAATTTTCAGATTTTAGCTCATAAATTAATTTTATAAATCAAATTTACAAAATATAATTGTTTGAAACTTGCATGTTTGTATATTCTAGCAATATGCATGAATAAAAATGTGTTCATAAAAACTTAATAGTCATGATAATAACAGAATCATGACCATTTTTATAAATTTTAAATTATTTGGATATTATTGTATTTCTTTTGATGCATTTGCATTTTGCAGTACTTAAATTTTCAAATTTTCACCAATGAACCCCGCTTAGTTGGTAAGTGAAACTAAACCCCCCACAAACGAATCTTGGCTACTCCAGTGCAGTCCACGCAAATGCAGGTTCACTTCCTCCAAATTCAACATTACCAATTCCTAATCCATCATCGTTATTGGTACTTAAGCATATAACCCGAATAGGTAATAAGACGCGGTGCTAAGTAAGAAAAGTAAAACAGAGTAACACATGAAATCATGAAAAATAAACTGTTAGCAGCAAGTGTGACCACACACTGGATATTTTGGGGTCCCCACTAAGGCTGTACTGAAAGATAATAAGATTTTTTTTCACTTAAAAAGTAAAATTTTAGCAAAATTCTATTTTTTTTTAGGGCTTTGCGAGTAGACATTTTTCACTTCGAATCGAGTTTGAATGAAAACAAGTTTTTTTATAGTTCAATTAGTGTAAAGCAATATTTGTTCAAGAAATATTTCATGTTGAGTTTCTATAATAGATCCATGCATATACCATAATAAGTACAAACATAGTTTTTTTAGACCTACATCAATTTTTGTGAAAAATTTATAATCACACAAATTCAATTTTTTAAATAAATTTAATATAATTCTAAATATTTTTTAACCAGGCAAAAGGAAATTTTGAGAGTTTATTTACTATGAAAATATACAGGTAGTAATTCATGAATATGGACAGTACCGTATTACATGATTAGGTGGATAAATATCCAAAATGCAAAAAATACATTCTTCCCATATCTTTTGATAAAAACAATATTAAAGTTAGAGAGGGGTGATGTGGCAACTCTCTGCCTAAAATTTCATAGTCACCATCAATTATACAGACAGAAATGCAAGGTCAGTGTTGTGTAAGCAACAATGAACAATGCATATGGGAGCATCTAACAGCCGAGCTGGACCTGCGACGCGGCTGTATGCTGATCGCTTCCTTGGAAGATGTCACCCGAGCATGAATGATTTTCACCATTCTGAACAGCATTGTTGAGAGACAGGTCAAATGGGACCAGCTCCACGAGTGGATGCAGGACAGCCATGCAACGTACAGACAGCAGGTGTTGAAGATGCTGTAATAACTGCCTTTCAACAGCAGCCCCCAACATTAGCTCCTTAGATGTATAACAAGCTATGCACATGCCACAGGTGTCAGTTCTGCAGGTATTGCATGATAAGGGCTAACACCTTCCTAATACCATTGTGCAGAAAATCATCATCTGCCTCGCTGAGTACCGTTTTGCCAGCGGCAGCTGCGGATCCGGACTTGATTGAGCACATTTTGTGGACTGGTGAAGCCTGTTTCACACAAGTGACAGTAATGAACACCCACAACAGTTACCTGTGGGCAAGCACTAATCCACACGCCACTTGCATTAATGCGTATCAGCATCAATTTAGCGTTAATGTATGGGCCAGCATTGTTGGGGAGGCGATTATGGGCCCCTATTTGCTACCAAATCATTTGTATTCCCACAGATGCCGTCTGTTCCTTGTCACGGTTTTACCTGGGCTTCTGGAGGATGTACCATTGCTTGTGTGACAGAATGTGGTATCAGTGTGACTGTGCCCCTGCACACTATGGGGCACAAGTGCAGCAATTACTTAATGAAGTCCACCTAAACTATTGGATCAGGTGTAGGGGGCTGATGGAATGGTTTCAAAGGTCACCAAACCTAACACCATTTGATTTTTTCTCGTGGGGTCACTTCAAAGCACGGGTGAACTCATCTAACAACCCACCTCAGTCACCCGAGGACATTGTGGCATGAATACATGTAGCTATAACTACAAGTGACATCGACATGCCTCTCCGCGTACACAATATTAATCCGTACAATGTTTAGAGCAATGCAGAGCCATGTGAGCATCAACCTTTGAACAGCTACTGTGAACTAACATGTATGTTTGATGTAAGTTTCAGGGCCCCTCTCTAACTTTAATGTCATTTTTCTTAAAAGATATGGGAAGAACAGATTTTTTGAAGAGAGGTTTTAACTTATAGGCCTATATACCCACCTAATCATGTGATACTGTCCATTCATATCAGTGAATGAATAGGTACTCAACTTATGATATATTAAAGTTGAATAAAATTAAACTAGGTACTTTTGAGGAAAAGATAAAAAAAAATATGAGTAATCTTGCTCATTTTTTGAGTTTTGTGAAAATCTTTTGAGTCAAATTTGAGCAGCTCCTAAAACTCAACTCAAACAAAACATTTTTTCTTTTTAAATTTTCACGTGAATTATGGTGACCCTGTGTCTATGTTAGCTGTTCCACATTGATTTGCTACTAAATAGTCTTGTATGTCGATACAACTATGTGTGTGTATGATAAAGGTGTTGCAGCACCCCAAGTATGTGGAAGCTCAATCAGTGTCTGTATACTTGAGTTTTGATCAAGAAATTCAAACTGGTGATCTCTTGGAGGATATATTCAAGTCTGGAAAGATCTGCTACATTCCTAGGTTAGTGGAAAACCTCTACCTATTGGAATAATGGTTACCTGTATTATAATTTAGTAGCTTTTAGTGTCAATAATGGATATCAGCAACAATCTTACTTAAAGGAACAGGATGAATCACGTCACATTCTCTATACAGTAAGGTCCAGATAGGAATAAACCTTTTTTGGGATGGGGGGGGGAGTTATAACATTTCCTAAAACAAATTCCATACTGCCTATCCATATGTAAGTAGCGCTGGGCATTTTAAGGATTTTGACATTATGATATATCATCTGCGTTAAGATCGGTATTCATAACATATTGCTGTTTAATTTTTTGAGTTTCCATGGTTATCTTAAGGGTGTGGAGGAAGGGTGGAGGAGGTTAGGTGGAAAGAGATCCAAAAATTAAGGAAGGGGGAATTATTTTGACAAAACAGTCAAGACCTATGATAAATAAACTGGTGTTTATATAATTTGATGCTGAGAATGAGCATTTGAGTTAAGAAATCTTTGCTAAGCTTAAATTCTCAAAATAACAATAACAAAGAAACACACACAAAAATGAAAGAAGAAAAATAATTCTTGAAAAAATTGGGATTGTGTAGTAATTCAAAGAATAATTACATCGCAAGAACTTATTTATTAGTTTGTTGATACATTTTATTTAAGCATAGCAACGGTAGCAAGAAGAGTAAACAACATCATAGAGGAATAAAAACAATCATGACAGTATCTAGGATTAACATATAATAAAGTGCACACAAGTCTTTGGCGAGTGATTAAATGTTCATTGTTTTGTCTTATTTCAACACTCCCCCTCACTCGTCAAAGTCGTTGTCCAAGCCCAAGAGCTTTCCTTCTTTCTAGCTCCCCATTGGCTTTATATTTATTCTTTAATACCATTCTACTATCTATCACATAGTCGCCATCTTCTCGATCTACAATTTCCCAAGTTTCATTTTTTAAGTGAGATTTTATTTCTTCTTTCATAGCCTTTTTGCCATGCTTCTCCATCACCTCCTTCTAATGCATCTTTAACATCACAATAGACTGACACATCATAATCTGACATCCAAATTGGAGGTTTCCTGTTGCGTTTTGGTCTTGAATGTACTTGATCTTCAGCTGGATCTTGCTTTTCTTGGTCTGAGAGTTCTACGAGGTCTTGAACTGGAACAGATGGAGTTGGAAGAGTTATTTCATCAACATTTTCTTCATTAATAACTTCTTTATTGTCCTCATTATGTTGATCATCTATTACTATAATGTTTTCTCCTCTTCTCTCCTTTGAGTCATAGAATTTTTTGTTCAAAACTCTGACATCTCTTGTGATTTTGATTTTCCTTTCGTTGGGCATCCATATTCTATAAGCTTTCGAGATTTCAGAGTATCCGACAAAAATCCCTTCATCTGCTCTGGAAGTAAACTTTCCTTTGCCAGGTTTTTTGTCCAAAACGAAGGTTTTGTTGCCAAATACATGAAGATGTCGAACCGATGGAACTCTTCCTACCCATTTCCGAAAAGGAGTTTCACCTTTAAGGGTCCTTGAGGGAGACCTATTACGCAGATAGTTTGCTGTGTGAATTGCCTCAGCCCAAAATGAGGGGGGGACGTTTGACTCCAACATGAGACATCGGGCTTTATCAAGTAGGGTTCTATTCATCCTCTCAGATAACCCATTTTGTTGAGGGGTATATGGTGTAGACAGCCGCCTCTGAATTCCGCATTCTTTTAGAAAACTCTCAAAGTATTTGTTGCAGTATTCTGAGGTTTCATTATCAGATTGCAGAAATTTAATTTTGTTTTCTGTAAAATTCTCAACCTCGTTTTTATATGTTTTGAAAACTTCTAGAACTTCATTTTTATGTTTTAAAAAATAAACTCGGCTGTAGCGTGTTTTCTCATCCGTAAAGGTTACAAAATATCTTGAACCGCCAGGGGATTCAACACGCATGGGGCCACAAACATCCGAATGCACTATTTCCAAAACTTTGAGGTTTTCTGGAACTTCTCTTGTAGAAAAGGGAGCTCGGGTCAATTTTCCTTTAATGCATACCTCACAATCACTCAGCGTATCACCCTTTTTGAAATCTAAGCCTTCCAATGTTTTATTTTTGCACGCCAACCTTAAATCTACTTCATTTAAGTGAGCTAGTTTTTTATGCCATTTTTCTATTGCATGTTCTTCGTGCGCTTTATTTGTTACTTCTACAGACTTAGAATTAACATAATATAGCCCATTTGACTTCTTAGCTTCTAGTACTACATTGCCTTGAGGATCTGTTACTAATGCTTTGTTCTTTTTGAACAGGACATCGAACCCTTTATCAGTCACTTTAGATACTGATAGTAAATTTGTGCTCAGATTTGGTACAAATAATGTGTTAGGCAAATTAATTTTGTTCGAATCTTTCATTTCGATTTTAACTAGGCCAGTCCCAATAATAGAAGCTGTATGATTCTTAGATGCCAGTTTAAGAGTCCCATGTTCAGGGTTTTCAACAAAGTCCTGAAAACTGTCTTTATTTCCACACATATGAGAACTGCATCCGCTGTCAATGCACCATGATGAACTTTCAGACTCACCTGAATTAGAAGAAAGGCACTGTTCTTCCACTTTGAAAGTTGACTCCCCCTTTTTATTGTTGCTCCAACAGTTCACGGCCTTATGACCGATCCGTCCACATTTATGGCATTTATATTTAAATTCCGAGGTTGAGGGAACATTTGTAGGTTTTTGAAAATAATTTGAACGACCTTTGTTCTTTGATTTTTTTATATTTTTTCCGAAAAAAGCATCCTCCAAGGTCATACTATCATTTTTGCTTCTGGCTTCAAACTCTTCAATTATTTTGATTCTTAAGTCCTCTGGGGTAGGCAAGTTATCCCTGGACTCAATTGCTACCCTAAAATTTTCAAAGGATTTAGATAAGCTATAAAGCATCATTATGCTTAAAAGATCGGGATTTATACTGATTTCCAACTCTTCAAGCCTATCAACAGCGTCAGTGAATTTATTTAAATGATTACGGACGTCGTCACCCTCATTCATTTTCTGAAGGATCAATTGTTTCAATAAAGTGGCTTTTCTAGCGGGACCTTTACTTTGGTAAAGTTTTGATAATGTATCCCACACATCTTTTGAAAATTTACAGTTCTTAATATGTCTAAGTTCACTGGGCGATATAATTAAGGTAAGATCTGACCTTGCATTGAGATCTTGTTCCTTCCATTTCATTATATCAGCATCATTGGTTGTGGAGCATTTTTCTTGACCAGAAACATATTTCCATAATCCATTTCTTATCAAAACTGCTTGTGCTTGAAGCTTCCAAGTATCGTAGTTATCCTTTTTAAGTGGCTCGATACGATAGTTTACAAAATTTGCCATGACAAAAATTATTGTTTAACTAGCAGCGCGAACTAGAACACTTTCACAATCGACGAGCACAACTTAATACTTTCATTTAAACTACAATAACTTACAGCAGTTTTGGAATGAGTTACTTCATTTATTTTGAGCACATGTCTGGGCCCATAACCTGTAGTAATTCAAAGAATAATTACATCGCAAGAACTTATTTATTAGTTTGTTGATACATTTTATTTAAGAATAGCAACGGTAGCAAGAAGAGTAAACAACATCATAGAGGAATAAAAACAATCATGACAGTATCTAGGATTAACATATAATAAAGTGCGCACAAGTCTTTGGCGAGTGATTAAATGTTCATTGTTTTGTCTTATTCCAACAGATTGATGATGTTTTGGCACCTGTTATTTGTTGAGCCCTAAGCTAGTTTTAATATGGATATATTTATTAATTACAGCACAAATAATTATACTGCATATAGTGACTTGATTAATTTAATTTTGTTAAGAGCAGGACATGGATTTTATATAACTTTTAACCATTACTATCTAGCAATAGTTAATCAGTCTAAAGTAAATTAGAATTCTTCTTGGCTTTTTGAATACTTAGTGACTAAGAGTACCGAAGAAAAAAGACAGACATAAAATGGCGGAGTATCTAGATCTTTTTTTTTTTACATCAACACATATAAAAGTGTTTTAGAGATACCTCATTTTATGAATATTTTGCTTTGGAGAGGTGTAATATATCAAACTTGAAGTGGCTGGTGCAATGCATAATTGAAAGACACATATGAATATCTAGTGAACTGTTTCTGAATCTATTTAAGGTTGAGCTTCAACAGATGAGTGAATTTTAAAATATAACAACACACAGACATTTTTTTAATAAAACAAATATTTAATTTGTTTTATATCTGTAGTCCTTTACAGTAGCACACTCAAGAGTGGGGCAAGTAGTGTTATTGTGTTTAATTTATCTGTGTTCAAGGCCTCATGTCATCATAATTCCTATTTACACTGTAATGTTTAAAAGCGCTAGCTTTATATATTAATGTTTGTACGCCACCATTAGGGTGACATTAGATATAACGATTGAATTAGGTCCAAGTTTGCTGTTCTGTATTATAATAATTAAAAAGGGATGATTGTCTTATTTTATAAATTAAAAGTTCTGGTGTTTTATAGTTATTTTTATTTTAAGTAGATAAACAGTTTTTTGCTAGATATTTCACATGTTGTAGATTTTAATAAAAGCCCGACTATTACGTTATATGAATGTTAATTTCTGACGCGCGAAATTTAGAACCAATGGTTAAGATGTCATAGACTCTACCTATACGGCTCCTCGTCAGGAAGGAAAGTGAATAAATGTGTACCCTGAAGGGGTATATCAAGAAACATTTCCTTCTCAAAGCTTCCTAAAAGAAAAAGAGTGTGGTCATCCAGGTGCGTTTCTGTCCACAAAACTGAGTTGTCTTTTTAAACAGAGACGTAGAAGGATGTCGCCATACTTTGAAACTTAACAACGTAACACAAATAAATCTTACTACCCGCTCTCATTTAAAATATCATAGTTTTGAATAAAAATGTGAATAATAAATTATTGAGATGTATAATTCCATATCATTACAGCACCCTCCTAATTGCTGGAAAGATATAACGTAATGTATTACACAATGTACAAGTTTACTATAAAATGCACTTGAAATTGAATACACAGAATAAAATCACTTTTACAAACAATTGTTGCTAGTCTAGTCAAGATTTACCCTCGACCATATTTTCTTTCTTGAAGTTCCTTTGTTACATACATCAACAAAATAGAAAAAAATTACTTTTTTTTTACATTGTCACACTAATAATAATTTGTTTTATTTATTGTTTTTCTCTAATGCCATTATTCAAAAATTCTTAGGTGTAAAATATTTAACTAAAGTTACATTATATTAACTTAATACAATATACTTGATATATTTAATGCAATATGTTATACAATGTAGATAACACTTGATTTAATTGTTTTAATACCATATCATCCTATTAAACATTTTATTAATACTCAATGTTTTAAATGATCTATTTCAATATTCATTGATTGATCCTCCTTAATAATATAGCTATTATCCCTTGTTCTTTAATAAGACTTTAATTAAATCAGCCTTTGCTCCAGCTATTTTTTATTTTATAGGCCCAAGATAAAATCTTTAATATTCTTCTTTACTTCACAGTTATATACTCTTATTTAGTTTTGTTATTAATTTTATTGTTTTAATTTGTTTACAAGACACACCAGAAAATCTCATCAGATAACTTTAATTCCTTCCCTGGTATAGTTTTAAACAAATGAATTATATCAACTATTATCTTACCTTTCTTCATTGGTGGAGACTCACCTAAATAAAGTTTATGGGGCAATCCCTCCCATATGTGTGTATGTATATATATATATATATATATATATATATATATATA
>CABFVX010003595.1:55567-82014 GCA_902151425.1 Timema shepardi | reverse complement strand
AAAGGTCAACAAGTACCATCATACATTGGAAGATAACTGACCTCATTTGTACAATACAGTCACAGCAGAAGTTGCCACCACTGAGGTGAATGTGGCCGATTCATTAACACTATGAGTACAATTGATTAATAACTACATCGATAGCCTCCCTGATAGGTTTCATTTCCCTATAAGTAGTCCCATCAAAAAATGAACCTTTTTAATATCAAGAAGGAAAAATGCTGCAAAGTATTGCCAGTCGTCAATCTGGAAAACATTTTCCTTGCTATTGATGATTGGTCAAAGACGAAGACGAAACATAGACCTTCAATCACTCTTTGCTTATGAACTTTATTCAGTATCTCCTTCGCTCATTGATGTACAAGGTTGTCTTAGGAATGGCAGTTAATCGTCATTGATCAAACGACTTAGTGTAATAGATGTATCACCCTAAACCCCTGATATTGTCATTGTTGACATTTCACAATTCTTCTACTATATTGTTTGACCGCATCATGAAATCCCATCCACTCTAATTGCCTTAATCAAGGGTTGTTTGAGTCACTATCCTGATACCGATAAAGTCATAGTCTTCAACAAATACGAAGTTGTATCGGCCAAGGACCATCAAAGAATACACCAATCTGATAAAATTGTAATCGATTATGATCTCACCATCACTAGCCCTCTTTCAAAAAAGAATGCAATAATGAAGAGCAAGTGCTAAAAAACAAAAAACTAGCACGTGTGTTGGGTTCATTCAGTCTTGGAGAAACTGTTGAGACTCATGATGCTACCTTTAGTCATGATGAAGCGAACGTATCTATCATATCATTTGTCCTTGACTCTGCAAGCCACAATAAAAGTGTTATCCATGTTGTAAGTGACGACACAGATGTGTTTGTTCAACTTGTCTATTAGGTATATTGGAAACATCTGGATTGCAAAGTGCAGATGGAGCAGTAGATGGAACGGTGCTAGATGTCAATGACACCTGTGCTAAACTTGGACCAAAATGTCTGCAGTTACTTGGTATGCATGCCCTCAGTTGTTGTGACACGACCTCGTATCCAGTCAGAAAAGGCAAAACAACTGCACTGAAAACGTTGCTTGCAGAGGAATTTAGCAGATTAGCTGATGTTTTGGGAGAAGTTGACGCTACATTGGAGGCTCTAATAGAGGCTGCTACAGCCTACTTCACCGCTTTATATGGTAAATCGCCAGGGACATCGCTGGAGTCTGCTAGATTCGCACTCTTCACTAACAAGAATAAAAGTTACAAAATCATGGCCTTACCTCCAACATTCCCCCAACACGTTGCAGCATGTTCTTCGGACACATCTTCAGGTGATGCTGTGGAGAGCTTGCAACTGGCATGCGCCATTATATAAATCGAGTGATATGACTCAATTGGGGTGAAATTTAAATTATGTAATCCAAACTCCTGTTATTTCTAATGGTGACACAGCTCCGCCAGAGCTTAGTGATACACTTAAATGTCAGTGTAAGGCACAAGGCAAGATGTGTGGCAGTGAGGCTTGCGGATACCCCAAAGAACGTATCTCGTGCACATCATATTGCTACTACTCCAGCAAAGAAGGATGTTTAAATACATTCACTAACAAAGTAAAAACTGTAGCAACAAACGAACGTTGTTCAGCAGTTGGAGTTGATCAAGACAAGTCCGAAGATATGGACCAGGATGACGATGTTGATTCTCTTAAGGATGATAATTATTATGAGGATTGCAATCAGGATGACTGCTGAATCTGATAACTTGAATGATCAGTGGCAATAAATGCATTATTATTATTTACTGTAAAAAGAGTTATTTTGTTTTACTATAATTCAGAATAAAAAATATTTTATATTTACAGTTTAGCTAGTATAATTTTTTTAAACTCAATATGCCATTCATAGGCGTTTTGTATGATTTGTATTAATGTCTCACAAGTACAGTATACTTATTAGGGCAGTCATCTTGTGATATGGCCGCCATGTTCTCGTTTGTTCGTAAATTATGTAAAATGAAGTGCCTGATGGAAGTCTGAATAGATTTAAAGCAAAAATGACCTTCCTAGATGCATTACAAGCCAAGATAATTAAATTTACACTATTTTTGATGGCCATCTTCAATTAATCGATATTGCTGTAGTTGCCCAATATTGTCGACTTTACAACCGATTTAAATTTGTTTAAGGATCCCTTGGGAGTACAAATCAATCATAAAAGGTAATAGGATAAAACCTTTCTGGATTCGGTGACGACTCATAGGAATATCAAATCGACCATGTAGAGCTCCATTTAGGATGGCTATAAATGTTTTTTCAAGCTGAGCGAAAAACAGCAAGGGATGGAAATTCACACACCACAAAATACTAAGCTAATCTAAACCAACCTAACCTAACAATCTTAACCTAATATAAGGCAAAAATGTTCGTGGGACCAAATTCATATCCACCCGCAGGTCCATGATCTGTTTTAGTCCTCCTGGCCAGTGACCGTGACCCAAATCAGCTATAAACCTTTGGGACAAAAAGTCCCGTGAGCCAACAGCTATTAAAAAAAGTAATTATTTATAGTCTTTATTAAGAAGTGAAAATGACACGAAGCCGTCCTTTACTATTACTTAATCAAATCGACCCATTCAAGGTCGATATTAAAACCTACAAGTCAGGCCCCGCAATCAAATGCTAACCTTTTAACGAATCGTTTTGTTCCAAACTATGTTTGCCAACAGTATCGAGCGTTCGTTTTAGAGACGTAATTTCCGTATTGGTGCACAGCGCACTTGATTATTTGGTTCGTGCTAGTATGATACAAGAGCCGTGCAATCGATTCCGGCACAAAAACAGGTTCCCCACGGCTTGACCTCCAGTCTCGCATTAAGGCCCTTCTGACGTCACGCTCGGTAAAAGGTGCTTGGAACGAGTCTTTTTGTTGAGTTGAGTTGAAGAGCCATCACGTAGGCAATGAGAGATAATGAAGATTATTAATATGTCTAACCTGACCTCACAAAATAAAAGGAGAAAATGAAGAAAGATGATGAGACGTGTTTGATTATAACTTGTGCCAGAGAATTGGTTTGTGTTCCGAGGGAATATATGTTTTCTTCTTATGGGAGTTTTTTTTTATCTTTGTAATCATGATAAACTGTTGATTACACCCAAACAAAACTTTTCCATCAAAGCTTTTGTAAAAACATTTTATCTTTAAATAAAATTCTGTTTTTTATTTTAAAACTCACTAAAATAGTCATTTAGAGCTGGTACTAAATTGAAATTTTAAATAGCCCTACTGTTTTTGAAATGAAATATAAACAAAGTTTTATAGAATGTGTGCAGTTTATTTCGTTTCTGGGGCATAAAAAATAAAAGGGTGTGTATTTATATGCGTGTACACAGTTTTTGGTATACATAAGGGTTAAAACAAATACCCTGTAAAAACTTGTACCTATTCGTCACCAATTTTTTCAAAAAGGGTGTTTCACGCATTGTTTGCATATTGAAAACAAGCGATGTTGATATTATTTTCGTTTATTCAACACTATTGATGGTGTTATTCATATTTCGCTGTGTTTGATAACGTTTTAGATGAAAGAATGTTTATTAAATACGCAAAATAAGTTTTGAAATAAATTTTTGCTGTTTTATCAGAATTTAAAATATATTTACATTAATTTATTACGATGCTATTGGCATAATATATAGTACGCTTCCTATCTATGGCTAGTCAATTTAGGATTATAATGTTTACACAAATATAACTACATTTTTGCAGGGGATATAGTGTGATATGTATATGGTTTCAACACACACATTTGTTTTGTAGGTTTTATGACAAAAATATCCCAAACAAAAAACGATTTATACAGCTTTTTAAATGTCGGACCTTAAGATTTGATAGCTATCAGTCCGACACTTTAGCTGTGTCGGTAACGTGTCTTTCTACCTGTTACAGGTTCTATTCCCGGTATGGCTGAAAAATGTATAATTGGTGAAATGTGGGTTTCCCCTTTCACAGTGATGAATTAACGAACGGGGGCTGAATGTTGTGTTTGTCCTAGATTTAAGTTAGTTTATAGGTCGTGTGCTGATATAATCAGATTGTCCAGAAAGTGCATATAAACGATCTCAAATAAGTGAAATGAAAATGAAATAAAGCTATTACGTTTGTCTTAATTAAGGACATTGGCAATACCAACGGGCACTATTTTCTTAAACAACGCTTCATGATCTTTGTTTATCGCGCATAGTTGTTTACATGGTAAAAAAACAACATTGTTTATCTTATTGGGTGCTATAATACATCTTATGTCGCTCTTATCAAATCTCAAAATAAACTGCCCAAACCGGGTTCGCTTTTTATAGCTACTGCAGCTATTTATAAAATAACCACAAAAATATATAAACTATAACTTTCTAAACTAGTATCTTTGTGATTTTACAACATTCCTCCCCTAAGCAATTTGGTTTTATCTAATAATTTAATTATGTGTTTAAACAGATTAGCTTAATTTTAACATTTAATCTTATTAGCATTTCTTTAGAAATATATTTTAAAATAACTGCACCGCGCATCAGTGCAATATAATGCTGTTTATAAAGGGATGTTGACACATTCTCTAATATTTTTATATAAAACGTTATAACCGAGATTAAATATGTTATTAAGAAACGAGATTTTGGCTATTTTATTTAAATCGAAATCCTTAGTATTATTTTTTATATTCTTTTACTTTTTGATATCACTCTTTTAAACAAGTATCTGAACTTTTCTTCCATGCGTAGTTCCGTGATTATTTAAATATCCAGAGAGAAATGGCGGAACTTGAGCGAGTCGTACGAAGGTGAGAAATGGCTCATTTTACAGTTCTCAAGCTCAGGGACCGACGTAAAACTAACGTTTTTCTTTAAATCACACTCAATCGCCTAAAATGCTTCTCTAAGTTCACCTCCGTAGAAAACATGACGTCACTGCCACGCTTATCAATACCTGGACTTGGACCCAAGCCATAGGCGCTGTATGTTTATATTCCCTAAAGGATCTTTTAATTGGGTCCGTGAAGTTGGTAGCACCACTACGGCACAAATTATGAAACCTATACCAATATTTAGTGGTGACTTTGTGCCACTGTGGTTTCCGTGAATAGAGTACTTTATAGTATTATTCTGGCAGGGAAAAGGGCCATCGAGATGATGATGTCATGAAACATTGTGGTTGTTCCTGATCTTGAGAGATAATAGTTTGCGGTGATGGATACACTTGCAACAGTAGCCTACTCATTACGTATGCAAAGTTCGCAGGCTGGGGGAGAAGGGGGTAACCTGGTATTAGCTAACTCCCTTATTTTACAATTTACTATTCATACACTCAAATCAAAAGAATAAATTATTTTGATTCTTCTCATTATTCTTTAGAAATTATTTATTGTTCGTGAGGAATATACTTTTATATCTGCGTATTGAATCACTGGTGACATATTCATGTGTTATTTACGCCCTAAAGTGTGTTGACCCGAATTAAATAGTTTTTCTAGGTCATGTGCTGAAATAATTTACTTTAATGGAAACTTTTAAGACATTCAGCTAATAATGTGAAACAATTGCAAGTAATATTTCACTATTATATATCTAGATATTGCAATAGTATAGTATTTTTCGAACTAAATGTAATTTGTACATTTTACTGCAATTCTGTTTAATGTTTTGCAATTGAAAGGTCGCTCTCTATTATATATAGTTGACAGCTACTTGCATTGCGCGAATACCGTCCAAATTGCTATGTACAACTCAAGTACTATTTTCTGAACATAATCTCTTTTTTTTTTAGTCTGAAGAACACAGAAAAAAAGTAAAGGGGGATGAAATGGCGTAGCTTTAAATTAAGGGCGTATTGGAGTCCGAACACAGTTGAATGGTAACGTAGATTGGCTCGCCACTAGAAAGAAAACAACGTGTATTTTTATATTTGTTTCATTTGTGGAGCTGTGATTGATGGCCTCTGGAAATTCCCCTTAGTGTGCATTTCCACACACATGTCTTTGTTTTACATCTATATGGAACAATATCAAGCGGCAGCTCGGACCTACTTGTTTCCAACAAATTACCAATTGAGTAGTGACAGGCAATCTCTCACAGACGTACAATAAAACAATATATTCGTGTGTGCAGTGCGTCTTGCTCTCCGTCCAGGTTATTGATATTTATATAACTTACGTTAACTGGTGAGTGTATGTGCACTATTATGACTGAGTACCTGAAAGGGCCGCGGAGTCAAACCTTTGGATGCGACTCCTTCAAAAATGGCTAACGTACATTAATTAGTAATAACAAATTTACCGCAATAAGATTCTCCAGCACATACTACTTCACAGGAAGCTTCTTTGGCTTTGGGAATTTAGATTTGAGTACATTTGTCATTAAAGATTAAAGTAATTGATCCCCAAAATAAAATAAGTCTAAAATTAAAATGATATATTTATCATTTTTGCTCTAATATTACATGTTTAAGTCTGCGTGCCCATCAATGTGGGTTTGCGACAGCTAAATTTAACTGTGCTATGTAATCTTTATTGTATTGATTACTCTAAAATATCCCATCACACTTTCACACGTGGGGTATTGTTATGACGCTTGTCTCAGAATCAAATGTGAATCCCTTCCCTGGTAGAAAACAGCTGAGCTTTCCGGTTTAATATAGCTCTGAGCACCATATTGAAATAAAACATCACAAGATACTCCATCGGGAGGGTTTGGGATGAATCATCTTTCAAAATACCGCACGTTATTATCTGAATCAACAGTCGCCATGCTGTCCTGAGCTGGATCTCAAAAAGCCAACCCGCGCCAACAGTGATCCAAACGAAAGTCTCATCACGATTGGAACACACATCTCGATTTAAAATCACCCCCAACGCGTACAACAGAAGTGAATGGAATTCACTGAGAGATTAATTAGGATAAAAATAACATGTATACTTCTTGTTTGGATAAATTAACTCAACATTGACTATAGGTATTGTTGCAACATCAATAGTGGGGAGGCTGGGGCGTCATTTGTCCGTGACTTATTGTACGCCAAATCACGTGATTCTGACCAATCCATAGTGTAAGGATCAGTGGTATTCAACCTGGTGTACGCGAATATATCTTAGGAAGTATGTAAAATATGATATATATTTATACCCTGGATAATATGGTCCATATTCAGGGTTAGACACAAGAAACCTGGACGTAAAGAACATGCAATCTGAGAGCGTAATTTGTACACGAACAAAAAGGTTGAATGGCACTGTTATAGATTATAAACAATACAAAGTGTTTGTTACTAGCTTTAAGGCTTCATTTAGTCATGTCTAGTTTTGAGTTCTTTCAATCTTACACTGATTCTTTTGGACGTTTCTGAACATATTTTCACGAACCTACATACATACCATCCGCGTATTGAACCGTCCCACTTTCACACACATTGTTAAATTGTACATCACACACTTTTTGGTGCCGAATGTGCTGTTGGGGGTTGCTGTAGAATCAAACATCAATTAAACTGGCGGGGTCTATTTATCTAACTTTAATATCACTTTCTAACCTACTTCCACCGCTTAGTTGACGGCACTACTCCCACAGTAAATAGAGTGCTGATGACGGAGATATCGATATTTGAATCCAGTCGGGTGTACTGATGGTGATTTTTATTGTGGTTTTACTATCTCTCTCCACGTAAATGCGGGTACACTTCATATGAATATAGCCATCCTCATCCATAAAATCCATTAGCGTAATTAGTACATAAACGTATAACCCAAAAGGGCAGTAAGACGTGGTGCTGAAAGTAAATTAAAAAGAATAGTAACTTCCAGACAAGTTCATTAGAAAGGGCTGTAGTTATTTTGACCAAATAAAAACACACACCACATACAAAAACAAATTTAGGGGATCATGTCAAAAACATGAACTCCTTCATTTGTTGAAAAAATGTGTGAGCAGTGATTTCTGGTAGCTTACCTCTTGAGCTACAAGTTGTTTATATAGCCGGTCACGACCTTGAGGATTGCTAATTTCGAGACGAATATTTTATTACATTTTTATGGCTAGATTTCAGTATTTATATATTTTAAATAGTGAATTTGTACCATCAAAATCTTTGAGGGTTTTAATGTTTTTGCCACGACCCCTTCCATTATTAAAATATTTATTTAATTACCTAAACATTCTTTATTTAGAAAATTTTGATTGGGCATTGTATTATAATTTCCCATTGGTAGACAAGATATCACGTGATTAATGATGCGTAGAGAGTATACCAAATAATAATAATTATTATTATTAGCACCGCGTCTTACTACCCGTTCGGGTTATACGCACCTACGCTAATGTGTAATGGTAGGGTGATTGTGAGATGAAATGGAGGACCTACAGTTTAACGTGGGATCTGAACCACAGTGGAGGCCTGGCATTCCACATATAAAATATAAATTACTAAGGCTCTATTTGATCAGGACCATAAAGATGTATTCACACTCACAGTCCTGTGTCTTACAAGGTAGTTCATATTGGAATGACCTGTTTGGGATTGTTAGCAGCACGACACAATCCTCTCAGTGTGAATCAAAGATCTTACAAGGTAACTATTATGGGAATGACCTGTTTGAGATTGTTAGCAGCACGACACAATCCTCTCAGTGTGAATCAAAGATCTTACAAGGTAACTCATATGGGAATGACCTGTTTGAGATTGTTAGCAGCACGACACAATCCTCTCAGTGTGAATCAAAGATCTTACAAGGTAACTCATATGGGAATGACCTGTTTGAGATTGTTAGCAGCACGACACAATCCTCTCAGTGTGAATCAAAGATCTTACAAGGTAACTCACATGGGAATGACCTGTTTGAGATTGTTAGCAGCACGACACAATCCTCTCAGTGTGAATCAAAGATCTTACAAGGTAACTCACATGGGAATGACCTGTTTGAGATTGTTAGCAGCACGACACAATCCTCTCAGTGTGAATCAAAGATCTTACAAGGTAACTCACATGGGAATGACCTGTTTGAGATTGTTAGCAGCACGACACAATCCTCTCAGTGTGAATCAAAGATCTTACAAGGTAACTCACATGGGAATGACCTGTTTGAGATTGTTTGCAGCGACACAATCCTCTCAGTGTGAATCAAAGATCTTACAAGGTAGCTCACATGGGAATGACCTGTTTGAGATTGTTTGCAGCGACACAATCCTCTCAGTGTGAATCAAAGATCTTACAAGGTAACTCACATGGGAATGACCTGTTTGAGATTGTTTGCAGCGACACAATCCTCTCAGTGTGAATCAAAGATCTTACAAGGTAGCTCACATGGGAATGACCTGTTTGAGATTGTTTGCAGCGACACAATCCTCTCAGTGTGAATCAAAGATCTTACAAGGTAGCTCACATGGGAATGACCTGTTTGAGATTGTTTGCAGCGACACAGCCGGCGCGTAGTCCAATGGGTTACGGAGTTTTTGGAGCATGATGACTAACCCTGGAAAGTCATTGCAGGACTACTATTTAGAACAACAATGTAGGAAGATATGACAGCTCGCCGCTAAATGGTAATCTGATGGCGACGACTACTCTATAAAACAAGATTATTTTAAGCCATGTCAAATATTTGGCCAACCCTAGACGCCACAAATAAAGATGCAGGGTGAAGTGTGATGAGAGAGGAACGGGTGTGGGAGTGGGGTTTAAGGAGTTGGAAGAAACAGAAGAAGGGAAGGAAGAAGTGCAGAAGAAAAAGAGTGGAGCTTATAAATGTAATGCCCTGGAGGGTGGTATAATAGCTGGTAGTACACGTCCAGCGTTTACTTTAACATTTGTCCTCTTGGTCTGCTCTTTGTGGTCATGTTACCGAGACGTTGCACTCTGCGCCATCTCTGCTTGGATCGGGGAAACTGGCCAGCTTCAGAGCACAAACAGAATAAACGACACGGTATTTTACAATCATGGATATTTATAGATTGGCAAAAATAAAACGTTAGATGTATTTAACAGTTTGAGTTGAATTTATTTTTAATACTTATAAGCAATACCTAGTATGATTTTGGTTCGAATAAACTTTTGTAATATTACAAACAATTTTTACGCTCATCATTGATATTGCTCTAAGGTGGGATGGAAGAAGAAGCGATAAAAGGCAAGTGCTTTTGCAGTTTTTACGGAAAAACTTTTTTTTACAAAATAAGTTAAATATTGCTTAAGTATAAACATAGAGTTAAATTTTATTTACATGTTGATATCAACAGTTGTTGAATATATAATGTGAGCATTGCAGCATTATCTAACAAACTTTTTATTTGAAGAGAAAAAGTTGTCATCAAATTCCAGGACACTCTTGACAGATATTCAAGAAATGTTTAGGTCACCACGTGAAAAAACTATATTCTATGTTTGTAATGGAGCAACAAAAGTGTTGCCATAAATACTGCAAAAACAATAGATTTTTCTCGCATCCCTCTGACGTCATGGTAGGTCAAGATAGGATTACCCATGTTGTTATTCTAAAAATGATCATACGGTGTCACACAATTATAATTTTTTTTAAAATAAATTATCTACAACATAGGCTCAGGCTTGGACCTTGTCACCAAAATGGCCTGTAGGAGTCTTCCTGCCAGGATGTAGATTGAAAAGGTCCGTGGGAACACATGTCTAGATAGAATAGGAAATAATAAAAAGGTAAATTTAAAAAGCAAGTCAATGTTTTCAAGGCACAAATATTAAAATGACTGTGTAAGCTCGTCAGAGGAAGAGGGGAAGTTATCAGTAGATAAACACCAAGAGGCCTCGCGCTTTACTACCTTTCTCTCTAATTCATACAATGGGTTGTAAGTATGATAGTGCTTAGATTGCTTAGGTGTGACAAGTTAAGATGCGAACCGCTTCACAAAATAGCTTTGAAAATTACAAGAAGGCTACAACGTCGTTAATATAGCGCTCGAACTACTAAACAGGTAATAACTATCCATTAAAAAATGTCATCTGAAGCCTACATGACTTGGCGTGTGAATAGGCCTACCTATGAACATGAGTCTTCATGTGCGTTTGGATCAATACAACTGACCCTGAATATGTCCCAGATTATATTCCCGATCAGTTAGAGTAAGGACCCCATCTGTGGTCAAGGTACTTCCATAATGAGAATTACTAAGATTTTTTGAGTCTAAAACATTCTTCCAAGACATTTAACATCGGTATGGGAGGGGAGGGGGTGTTTCCTGCAAGATATAGCAAGTAGCAATGTCTCAGCCCATCCCAGCAACACCGACCAGGTAAGGAAGCTGGCATCCACTTTACCTGGGTGTCATTAGTTGGGACTATCGGTCTGGCATATTATGTTCTGCTAGTGTTGTCTCTACAGTCAATAGTCTACAGTTAAAATAAGAAATCCAATTAAACATATATTTCAAGTTTTTATTTGCAATGATATATTTGGACACATTAATAAAATTAATGAATGTAGCTAGGGTAAAAACCCAAATTATTCTAATAACAATATTGTATACTATAAAATTAGGTAAAATCAATTTATTGAGGTATGGTAAAAACAGTGTTTGTATTTGATTAATAAATAATTAAATTCAATCACTTTTAAACTGTCTATACATTTATTATTTTTGTTTAACATATTCATTGTGTACAGCACACACGAATGTCTAGTTATTACTAAATTTCAGCCACAGACATTAATCACTTTACCTTAACGGGAAAATCTTAAAATAGAAGGTTTTTGAGCCCTTATAGCTCATGAACTGTAATTATTTGAAATCATCGAATCACTATTTAAAACTTATAATTATACAATTGTTAAAATTGTGCACTTTGCACACCCCTGTTAGGTTTTAATGGCTATGATTCCGCTCCAAACTACTCTCTCTTAAGGCGGCCACCTCGTTCGGTGAGAAAGTATAAATCGCTGTCAGGCCACATGGCTTAAAATACGTTTCTGGAATTCTGTCTACGCTTATACTCCGCTTCGCCCTTCACCTACAGTCATACTTTGTCATGTCAGTAAGAAATAGGGGAAAGAAAACGAATTAACTTTCTTATCTCAAGGTAAAGAGAAAAACTCGCTGCTAGTTCTCTTAAAATGTTTTGTTGTAAGCCTATAAAAATTACTGTAATTGTTAGAGTAAGGCTAAATCTAAAGCTATTCTTTATTAAACCTAGTCTCATAGCTCTGCAAATATGATTAAAAATTAGTTGAAAATAATCTAATTTCTCATTTTCACACATATTTTACTATTAACCCTTAACTACCATGGTAAAAAAAAGTCACACATTTGCCATGATGGGGTCATGAGTGACCCCAATATTTTTTTGCTTGGGAAAAAAATAAACTTATCAATAAAAATACAAAAACCTTTATTTATTCTTCATATACATATTAGAAAGAATAGTACACCATTATTTGATTATTTTCTTTTATTTGACATAAAGATACTGTTAATTTTCAAAAAAAGTCACAAATGAAATATTTTAAAACACAGGTTACCAAAATGATCACAAAATCTTATTATAACACTATTTTATTAAACTCAACACAGTTACAAGTCCCCAAATGGTGTTCCTGGCTACCTGCGAATTTTTTTTTTTTATATTTGTTTACCTTTTGAAATTGGTGGGGGCAATTTTTAGCAATTTTTAGTAACAAAAATTGATATTTTGAAATTACTCAAATTAAACTCACCTCCCTATCAATCAGTGCAGTCATCACAGGCGATCTCTTGGGTGCCATGATTCTTACACACTCCTCTGAAGCATTTGGAGCATGAGGTACCATGTTTCTGGTCCCTGTTGCGTGGACAAATGTGGCACCTCCGTCTTTTTGGTGGGTTATGTGCTGGTCATCAGCAGGTCGAAATTCTCCTCCTGCGCCCAAGCTCTTAGAAATTATTGAACGCAGTTCTCGTGGTAGGGTTTTTACTGTAGACCGTCGAAGTAGTTGCTTTTTTTAGGTCTCTTCCTAGTGAGACAAGGAACAGGTGACGGTGAGAATCATCAGTATGTTTGGCGGCTTGAAGAACAACATGTGCGTTAACTCCAGCAATATCCATTATTGCAAACTAGATGGTCATATCTGCAAGTGGGTCATTCTCTTTACGTTGTTCTCTCGTTGTAGCATCATCAAACCGCAAAGCATACAGAAAAAACCAAAATCGATTTTTGGTCATTGTGGCTCGGAATATGTCTCTACGTGTTTCATATATTTCAAACAATGAAGTCACATCTTCATGATTGGATTTGAGCACACCAGCTAAATGCAGTAAACCAAAAAATGCTTCCAACTCAACCTCATCAGTGTGCTGAGTGTATTGGCAGTATAAATTTTGCTGCCCATAATTTGCTGCCATGTCAGTTATTTTTTCATTTGTATTTACAAGAATACACTGTACCATTTGTTTGTCTATAAAAGGTCACCAAGCATCAATAGGTGTTTGTGGCTTGTTGATTCGAGCATCACCAATTATACCAGGAAGTTTGGTTACGAGATTATGGGAACACACACGGTTTGTTGGTGGAGGATCCAAAGACCACTTCAATGGTGGAACATTATTCTTGATCATTTTCTTGGTTCTGTGGCCAAGCAATACATGAGCAGAAACACGAGGCTGGGGCTCAGGCTGCCGTGGCGGAACATCAACGTCATTATCATCAGAGTCACCATACTACGTTACAACCATGGCGGGGTCAAAAATGACCCCGATAAGCACTCAACCTTGAACGCACAAGGACACACAACAAACACAACTTACCTCCTACACAGCCTGGCGGGCACTGGGATTACATGGAATTGCAGGGTGATAGCAACTTACACTGCCGAGATATCTCGAAACTAAACTGCATGGGGTTTCATATGACCCCACCATGGTAGTTAAGGGTTAAATAAACTAAAACGATAAGAGTTGTTAAGTAAAAACACCCCTGTTGCAATCTTTGAGGTGAGCCATATCTTGAAATAGCTCACCGTAAAATACAAAATTGCGTTAGAGCCCCCTTAACGGTGTTTGGGGCTCAATATATAACCCTAGACTAGACCTGAATCTCTGGGGTTGAATTGTGTCCGTCCCAGTATGTGCTGTACAGTCGCAGTCGCTGAAAAGGGACCATTTCCTCATGACTCGGTTTAAGGAATACATCCAACACATCCAACTTTTGAGGTTGACCTGCATAAAAAAATGGTTTGTTAATTTTAAAATATGGATCATGTCAAATGGAGTCAAAAGCTATCAACATGTTCCTAGAGCACTAAAAAATATTTTATATCTAATATATGGAATGTTCAAATAAGCTCATTTTTGACGACGTTTTACGCGAAGTATTACAATTCAGATTAGATCATAAAAAAATTGGTAAGATAGTTGAGTTTTAGTGGTTTTGAAACTTCAAAACGGCCATTCTGATAATAGATACCACAATGTGAGATTGTGTACCTTCAAATAGACGATAGCCTTAAATATTGAAGATGTGAACTAATGTTGGGTTTAATCACTCTTTACTAGTAATGCATATTTCAGAATAGTTTTAGGATCAGAGTAAACTCTAAAACTATATAAAATAACAACTATGTTAAAAGTCTAATAATTTTATTCACACTACGTTTATGTATCTAGAGCTGATTTCTAAAACAAGTATTATTGATATTTGGTCAGGCTATAAGCTTGCCTTTGCATTCCTCTAGCGTCGATAGTTTGTCGTATCAATACTAGAACAGTAATTTAAAACAATAGGAAGCTCACATAATAGTTTCAAACACACACAAACAAAGTATATTTTCTCGAAATATGTTCAAATAACTCTGATAAAATGATACTCATTTACCAAGCTAGGGCCAATAATAATATTGCGTGTTTCAATGTTGCCTTGCATTGCAGGATGTATCCAAATACACCCGGGGCAGTAAGAGAAGTTACATTTTATCGGCATGCATATATACTTAGGGACAGGCTTATGACTACCGGGTAAATATTTCTATCGGGAGGTTAATGTTAGCGTCCAGATAAATGCTATCAGACACTTTAATATTTTACGCGTACTATGAATTTACCTGCCAGATAGCAATATGTAGGATAAATATATTTTTATGCAGAAAATGCAAGGTTGGTACTGTTTTTACTGGTGCGTGCATGCGTATAAACCCTGTTGGCACAACAACCTGGCCAGTGGTGACCAATTTCTCACTGTTTGTATCTTGGTTTGTACTATACGTATTGTCCGGGTCACTTCTGACTAATTTCCATCCATTTTGTACCAGAATGGGTGAACGTCTTAAGAGCTTATTTGGTTGTTTCATTGCCTCATTATCTGGCGTATCATATACAATGATTGGTCAACACACGACATAATAGGGCGTCATTCTCGTTTTGTCTGGTTTACAGGTGAAGGTTTTCACACACACTACAGACAAATGCGGGTACACCTTTAGATTCTACCTACTTCAGAAGTGAAATAGGTGGATAGCTCGTATAGGCAATAAACTGTTGTGCACGTAAAATTAATAATCGGAAAATCTAAAAAAAAAACTCCGTTTACCCTGTACGGTAGTGAACTTGATCTTAGTTCTTCCACTATGATATCTTATAAGTTAGGACCATAGTGTAATCAGTAAAGGTAAGACTGCTATCTTTCGGGTTAGACAGAGTGTACTTAGTCTATGCATTCTGGCATGACAGTCAACAATATGAGTAGACCTATAGTTCAAAGTATCATTATTATTTATCTAATAATAGACGAACACTCAACAGCAAAATAAGAAAAACGTGTTTTTTTATTCCGTTTTTCTTCTAAATATTCTTATTAAATTCGCGGACATTCATGTCATTGAGTCCTAATAATACTTCGTTTTGATGGTACTCTCTCCCCCCAGTTTAATTTGCCCCCTCCCTCCCATCCCCCTTATCTTAAATGCCACGCCGTGTGTACGACGCTGACTAATTAAATATTTTGATTGAAAGCCGGGGAGAACTACTAAAGTCAAAACTGCAGCGCAATAAAGTGGTTGGATGCTCCCGGGGGAAGGATTGATGTAATTTTGTATGTAGCACAGTTATTGTAAAAGTTTTCCTAGTTGTGTGTAGTCAGTGTCTGGGGAAGATTAAACAGCAGGTAATTTGTGGCGCGGCGTTGCCAAGTTGTGCGCGTAGCGTTAATTGGCGGCCTGCGAGACTAATTACGAGCATTCCTCAACAGACTTGGGCCTGAAAAGGGGGAGGTAAGGTGGGGTGTGGGTAGGGGATTAACTTCGAACTGCCAAGATTCCTTCCTACTATCGTAGGTAATAACGTTGACTGCGTGATCCAAAAAGCCAATGTCATGATTTCAAGATAATAGAACGTTCCAAAAAACATCGAGGGCCCCATTTTCATAAGAAGCACCTTTTATAAAATATAAACAATTTTTTTTCGGCTAAGTTTAATAACATTTTACTTTTGGATTAGTGTTGATTTATAAATATTGATCATGTAAGTTATATCAACAGTGGCAGCTGTAGTTGACATGAATTAACATATAAATAGTAAAAGTAGGTCTATTGACTTGAGGTGAGGCTCTTTCTATGAAAACTTGACTCTACCTTCTGGAATATTTGAAATGTCTTGTTGGCAATATAATTAATACATTTACTAAAAAGTATTTTTTTCTCGAACAACCCATCCAGGATATTCTTCTATTTATATTGATGGGTTAGGGGGGATGAAGGTAGAATATAGAGGAAGTGTACACTCATTTGCCTGGCAGGAGAGTGGGAAACAATTTATGTGAAGTCCCCATCATTGAATCAAGCCTGACCTCTTAGTCCGTGTTCCCATCGGCACTAGTATATTTTCAAATACATAAGCTAGTAATCATACACTATTCTGGATCTATAAAATTGTGATTGCTGTAAAACAAGAAGTAATCTATATTTGAACCTAGTGTTTGCAGAGAACTAGGACAATAATTCTAATTCAAATTCCAAGAAGATTAAAAAAACTATTCTTCATATAATATAATATTGCACGTCATAACCCAGTAGTGGAAAGATTAGCCAGTACTAATTGTGCATCCTTTCCGTGGAGGCTCTCTCCATGTCCCGATGAGACGAGGAAATGGCGAGAGTGAGTGTGCGGGTCTGTGACCAGTGGAAACATTTAAAGCTAACCTTGACCTACCCAACCCAACTCTGGTGACTGTTGGGGTAGTTCTCCTTTCGGGGAAAATACCCCGGGAATTGAACTTGAGTAGATTCGTAGACAGTTGCACTGACCACTACACCAAGGGGCCGGTTATTCTTCAGGTGAAATACCACGAATCAGAAATATATTATTGAGTGAGTGTTCTGGAAGGCTAAGTATATTGGAACTTATGGGCCACCTCAAGCAAGAAGAGACTATGTATGTATATTTGTTATAATGTGTGTTCTATAGCCTTACGATATGGCTACACGGAGCCAACCCATACCACATCGCACCGCATTTTATAACCATTTTCATATTCCTTATAGACTGAGTTCTATTACAAAATAAGTTTGTATTTTTATTTTTACTTGCATAGGTTTTCACCTATTTTCATAAAATTAAGTTAGCTATTAATTACAAAGAATAAAGTTTTAAGTTAGCTAATAATTAAGAAGAAGAATATTTGTTGTTCAATAAGCTGTATATAATATTGTTTATCTTGTACGTAATGTTGGAAACAATGACTACAGCGTCACACGTGACACGGCTGTGAACGAAATGTCTAGTTTTACAAGGGCTGACGCAGTGACTGCAATCACTGTGAATAATCACTGGTATAAATCACTGCTCTGTTAAAATCAAGGTCGCTGTGATCACCGATATCGTAAAATCACTATTTCTCCATCCCTACAGTGCTCAGTGGTTACCATGAAAACAAAGTTCGGAGGCTCCCGGACATTTGTTTCCGGTTGGTAGGTGTCTACACGGTCCGCACCGAGCAATGCTCTCTCGACGGTTCGTCCGCGCCGGTGCGGTGCGGCTCGGTGTAGCCGGTCCTTAATGGTGTCATTTCCAAGCATTTCTAAAGAGGGGAGATAGATAGCAAGCACCCAGATGGGGTAGGCTGTGGCAAGATGCAACCCACACGTTGCACCCACTCCAAGGACTTGTATTAATTAACTCGTCTAGTCTCAGGAGTTACCAATATCTCAGTTTACAAAAACAAAAAATAACAAGCACTTCAGGTATAATGGTAGATTGCTTTAACTCTGAAACTCTATTATTACTAAAAGTCTTAAAGTCACCAAGTAGGCAACGTCGTTAGCAAGTGAATTCAACAGATCATTTCAAGCAATGCTGAAGTGAGCTCGTTTGTGCTCATTTTATTTCGTACTGACACGGGGAGAGCTAGACGGTTGGTATCAGAACAACTCGTGAATTTTGTATCTATATGTATCATGGGCTCAATAAACCCTTCCAACACATCACCTGGCACTATATTCTCGTTTGGTGAGCTTACATTCAATGTAAACTAATTAACTACCACTCCAATAATATTCTGTTTCCTTAATCACGTTTAAAATATTTGTAATATAAAATTAAATTTAACCTGCAAAGTAAAAGTAGTGTTGAATAGCTCATATCTTTGTTTTGCCAAAAAAAAAAATCGTTATAGGACATGCTTACGTGATGTGTAATTCGTTTGAATTTTTTTTTTATCAATTTGTATAATTTAACACAAAATAATACACCGCATGACATAAGAATGACGCAGTATCTCTGAGCAAAGGTTGAACTTGTCGTAAGCAATTAAAAATGATAAAGATATTGAGCAGAAACTATGCTCCTACCTACGTATTCTATCATATTTATTTTTTATTTTTCACGGTCTCTCCATTTTACAACATGTTACATTTATTCTCAAATTTAAACCAACGGGGTAAGAAGGAATGTGAAGGTTAAAATTTAGATACACATATAGCCATATTTGCGTGTAGGGAAGATGTAAAGCTATTTTGGAAAAACCACCCTCAATACACCTGACCGAGATTTGAACCTCAATCTCCCCGTCATCGGCAGTCAAATCTACTGCGAGAGTAGCGCCTTAGTCCATATGGCCACTGAAACGGGTCGGAAACACAGAGAGTAGTACCTTCCTGGCAACACGAACTGGTGGTCACGCAGTGTTAGTCATTCGGCTCGCAATGAATGCATGAGTGTCACACCTCTAGGTTTTTCTTAGTACACAGGCATTGTTTCGTGATTCTAAGTGTCTTAGTTTTGGGTTTACTGCCCATACAAATACATACAATACATGTTATTTTATTTACTGACCAAGTGTAGTGAGATCCTGTTTTAACTTTACCCTTTGACAATTCTTCTCTCTGGATATTTGATCACGGTAGCTCTCAAATGCGTGGATCAATTTTAACGAAATTTTACAGAAGGGTCGTTCTTTGAATCCAGGCCAAACGATGTGTGTACATGGCTTTTCAATCTGGTTATCATTTTCAAAATGATAACTGATCAAAATGTTTTTTAGTTTAGGAACTCATATACAGTGATTTGAATTTAAAATTCTAAGCCATCAAATAACTAGGGTGTACTTTTTTATTATGTTGACATTCGTGGCGAGACAAGCGTCTTAAACCACATGAACAACTGTTATTGTCTATGAATATAATTTAGTTTTGAATAAAGTATTAATTTGTTTTCTATATAACTTGATCACATAGGAAAAATATCAAATTCAAATATAAATTATTGGAGATATCTAAACTTTAAATACAAAGAGAAATATTAAGACTCCAGTAAAGCTAATAACATGACATATTTATTAAGATAATGTACACTTCGTAAACTTTCTAAGGTATCTAGCTTACTTACTCTATAGCATTGAGAGCTTGAAAATGCATTGCCGCACTTAGAAAAGTACGCCACCTATCCCTATCTTGAGTTAGTTCTATCCAATCGACCTAATTACACCTTATCACTATTTTGAGATAGTTCTATCCAGTCCACCTCACTACACCCTATCACTATTTTGAGAAAGTTCTATCCAGTCCACCTTCACTACACCCTATCACTATTTTGAGATAGTTCTATACAGTCCACCTCACTACACCCTATCACTATTTTGAGATAGTTCTATCCAGCCCACCTCATGACACCCTATCTCTTTCAGGTTCCTTTTAATGTTATCCTTCCATCTGCGTGTAATTCTTCTCAAAGGTCTCTTCCCATTGCGTTTGACAGTTATTGGCCTGAATAAGGTTCTAGAGTCTTCCATTCTCATGGCATGTCCTGCCCACCGTAATCTACGAGACTTGATTATCCTAACAATGTCTTGTGATTGAGTACAGGGTACTAACTCGTCAATATGTAACCTCCTTCACACCCCAGCAGCATCATACTGGTTTGGAATAAATATATCTCTAAGCACCTTGTTTTCGAACACCCTAATTCTATTTCCGTCGTTTAGGTTAATAGACCACGTTTCACATCCATATAGAACCACCGGTAAAACCATTGTTTTGTATATTCTGAGTTTTACATTCTTGGACAGCAGGTGAGATGTCCACAACATATTGACCGAGTAATTGCACGACTGTATTATTTTCCTAGTTTCCATTCAAGCTTACCTTTCATTATTCTACTATAGTGTAGCTTAGGTGTATAATGTAATCCGTAAAGGTAAAATTATTACCTTTCAACGTGAATAGAGTGTACTTAAAATTCTCTAAATGTTGGGAGCGAGGTCCACTTTTAACAGAACTACAGTGTAATTATATTTCATCATACACAGAACGAAACCTTGCAGGGTATTTATTGACGACAACTTTAGGCATATCCGAAACGGCTCAGTTTTGATTGGTATCCAGGGCTCGACCTAGTAGGCCTAGGCTTGCCAACGCACGGCCAGTAAATTACCTCTCACCTCCTGATTAGCAGGGGGAGTTGCCTGTCGCAAGACTCGTGCCTCAGCGAGAACTGTAATTGGCCGTATATTTCGGTAATATCGCTACCACATTGACCTGTCTCTTATCAGGGACTCCCCCACAGGGTTACGAGTGGTGCGTGCGAGCTATCTTAACCCACATCACTCTGTTCTTTAATTTCGGGTCACCCCTCTGCCCCATGAAGAGAGTGGCTGGGTTGGCGGTTGGTTTGCAGCCAGGAGCCGGGATAATAACGTGGACTGAGGTAATACAAAACAGGGAACTTGTTCATTGTTCAGATGACTCGTACGAAACATTCTTTTAACTAACACGAAAGGTAGCAATCTAACCTTGACTGATTACACCATGGCCCTATATAAGCTGCGCCACGGTGAGGGTAAGTTTGCTTTCTGTCATTGGCTAGAGCGTTACACTATCATTTCATTTTTATTCATTTGTTGTATTTATCTTGAATTCTCTGAACCGAATTCTTATATCAACACACGAGAATGTCTATGAGTGAGAGCGAAAGCGCCTACCAATTTTTGCCATGAAAGGTATTTTCACATTATCTTACAGGATTCCTTAACCTGCCGCAATCGTTGATCTTGGTGGTCTTGGGTGGTAAAGTGCTCCCCTAAGGACCCAATGTTCGTGGGTTCAAACCCTGCTTGGGTCAACGTATTTTTCTTGGGCGATGAAAATCCGTAGCATAACTTCCTTCGGAGTGGGAAGTAAAGCCCTTGGTCCCGTGTCGATTGTGGCGTGTAAGAGAACCCTGGACTTTATGGGGATATGCCTTTCCTGGCAAAATGTATAGGCCCTTTCGCTCTTGCTCATAGAAATTACCCTATGCTGGTATAATCAGTTGGTTCAGAAAATGCACGTTAAATGCCATAATTGACCTGGGTTTTAAGCCGTGATCACTGGCTCCTGAGATGAGCACTTTACTCCAAGACCAATGAAGTTAATTGTTGGACTATCATTCTAGAGGTTCGTGGTTTGATTCCAGCTGCTTCTGTTGAAGTTTTATTTAAGTATTTGTGTACGCGTTCAGCCTGCTATCCTATTTGTTAAACCTGCATCGGTATGGTCTTAACGCTTCGTTCTAGACTTAGACTGGGCTGTTGGTGATGGGGAGATCGGGGTTTGAATCTTGGTTGGCTCTACCAAAGGTTAAAAAAAATTGTTTTCTCACTCTCTATCCACGTAAATGCGTGTAATTTTCCTCTAATTTCTCCCTTCCTCATTTCTACCCCATGTTGTAAAAATGCTGCTAGTCCGGACGGTTAGTCTGGTAGAAATGGTGCACAAAATGAGTATATAGGCGTCAAAGCTAAGTGAGTTGTAATAGCTGTGCTCTACTAGGTTGAGTTATAGTACGATTTTCGTAGGAAGACACTTTATTAAATACAAACATTTCTTTACTGTTAACATTGATAACAATTCCCTTGATTGTTAATAACTTATTATTTCATTGTTATTGATGATATCTATCAAAAATGACAGATGCAGATAAAATTATTTAAAATATAAATATATAAAAAGTGTTTAAGTAGCTTTATCAGCTGCTAAAAGAAGTTACTTCCAATTGAAATCTGACTCTAGTTTGTAATTTGAATGTGTCTTGAAGCTCCATTGTAAACATCCCAACACATTTCACACCTTTCGACACTTTCTTGCTAGCATCTTCGCAATGTTGCGGCATTCTGTGGATATTGTGTCGTTCTCGAGACAGATCTAAATAATGAGGTATAGTCGCTCCACGGTAACTTTGGAATTTTCTGACAGTCGAAAAGACACTGAAAACTTTTCTATACCCATCTGACAGGTATGTGTGTGTTATCATTTTAACAAGTGAAGTCACTTTACAACACTCATAAAAGAGCGAACCGGATTAAATTGGAACGAGTTTTCTTAGTGTACCGGATATATTTAGTTAAATATGAGAAAGAGCCAAAATTACCGAGAATAAACACTCTTAGCAATGCTGATGTTCGTCCAGCGAGAACTAACCTGTTGTCGAGTTGTTCAAACGAACTACTATAATCGTCCTTGTTTTAATTGGTATGTTATTTCCTACGCCAAACACGTTTACAAAAATAAAATCCCATGCGCTTGGAATCAACTATCGAGAGTACTCTGGACTACGAGCTTTTCCTTGCCCCCAGCGCAGTCATTTGGTCATAACATGAACCATCCATCTACTAACGCTTTAGGCTAAGGAAGCTCTAATTATTGTGGACCACTGCTCACAACTGTACGCCATTTTGTATAAAACTTAACAATATATCGTCCCTTTCACATATCTTCAGTCTTATTGTCTTCGCTAGTCCTATCTTAGTCTTCGGCATAAATACTGAATGACGTCATGTTTAAATATAGAGCAATGATTAGTCTATCTACTTCTTTAATTAACTCACCGATAATTAGTTATTTTTAAAGCGCATTATGTATTTCTTTCTTTTTTTCAATTTCCTCGTTTTTAGAGAGGGGCTGTCTTTAATTCCAGTTATTTACGAAAAGCGATTATCTTTCTGACAGGAACGTCTTGTTATTTTCTACTTTTATTTATTGGTTTTGAAGGTCAGTATTTAGGTCAAGTAATTTAGTGACGAAACTTTTTTCATGGCTTTTTAATTATTTCTTGCTTGAGTTTGATGAAGGACAGCAAAAAAAAAAGTAAATAAACGTGTTGGTGGATAAAAGAACATAATTAGTCACGAGCTTAATATCAAATTAGCCCACCGTTTCAGGCATTTTGTTATCCACTGCGCCAACGAATAATCTCTGCTCATTACGCCCTTAGATCATACTCCAACTTGTTTCAAACTATTGCCCTAATTGGAACAAGTGGTCTCATTCAGAATTAATGGAATCTGATTTTAATCGATAAAGTTCAATATTAGACCTATCTATATCTTCTTTTAAAATATCGGTCCTCTTAGAGCAGGTTAATTATAGTTCAGATTTTAAAATAAGTTTGGTCCCACTGGGGCCTCGATTATTATTACAATTATTATTATTATCATCATCATCATCATAGAACCACGTCTTACTACCTGTTCGGTTTATACACTTATGTACTGATTACACTAATGGTTTTAGAGATTAGAAAGGTTATATTTATATGAAGTATTCCCGCGTTTGCGTTGAGGGAGAGTGAAAAACCATCTAAAAAAACCTCAGTACACCCAACTGAGATTCGAACCTCGATCTCCCCGTCAGGGGCCATACATGTATTACGTAATGCACTTGAGGGGGGTATTCATCGTTGCGTTACGCTGCGTGCCATGGGGGAGAGGGGGGGGGGTTAGGCTATCGTATCGTAACGAAATTTTAGTTTATAAAACAAACAATGAAAATAAAAAATGGTATTGTTTTTACTAATCAAATTAAATTCAATGAAATAGGTAGGCTATTAAAAAGTGTTTAGTTCAGTTTTTACATACTAGTTAATTTATTCGCAGAAGTACTAAACTGTTTTTTATATTCAATTCCAAAGATACGATCAATCATAAGACACTGTCACTTGGTTGGAAGGTGTTTAAAAAATGATCTAGTCATGTATAGACTTGAGCTTTTTCACACTTTTAAAATCGTATTTTTTGTAAATACAAATACAACTGTTTGATTAGAAATGGCATCCTTTATTCAAAATTCTATTTATTTTAAAATTGTAAGATCCGACGTGAAAATAACTAATCTACTAAATAAAAAAAAACGCCCATTCGAAAATGACATGAGGAAAAGGTGCTTTTTAATAGTTGAAACTGGAAGCGTTACGTAATACATGTATGACCCCTCATTGGTATTCTAGTCTTCTGTGATAGTAGTGCCTTAGACCATGCCGCCACCAAAGCAGATGATTGTTATTAAAGCGCCAGTTTCTAAGGTTCTGGTTTAACTCCCGACTAAACATTTCATATGATGTACAAGGAGAAGGGAAATGCCCAATATTTCCAATGCAAGGACACTTCTAGCAGAGGGAAATGCGGCTAGGGGGGTGCTTAGAAATGGTTACAACGTCACACTGTGTATGTATTACAATTCTAGACTAGGGGATATCAAACAATGGATGTCTTTAGGAAAGCCCACATCTGTGGTAGTTGAACGCCGTGCTTTAAAACATCGGTTTATTCATCAAAATTATTTCAAAACGCTTCGGTGGCCGCGTGGTCTGACGCGCTAATCTCGTGATGAGATAGACTGCCGAATATGGGCGGATTGGAGTTCGATCACGGTCGGGTGTATTTCCTCTAAATTAAACCTTCATAATCCCTAACCCATTAGAGTAATTAGTAGAAATAATAGGTATACAACCCAAGCGGGTAGTAAGACGTGGTGATAAAAAACTCATTAAAAAAAATAAGAATTAATCTACTTACTTAGATATGATAACTGGTAACGCAAAATGGCATTTCTTAAAACTTAAGTTGTGAGTAAGGAAAACCCTAATTTACTTGTCACCTGCACTGGTGGGTATATGGTCTAAGGCGTTATGATTTGAATACAGTTATAAACATAGTTTCAACTGCCTATGTGGTCTAGTGCTAGCCGCATGACGCCCTCTATCAGCAGAAGTTGTTACTATGTGCCTTAGGCATTTCAAAACTTCACCACACGCCCTATTGTTATTAATTATCTTTTTTGTGTTATAAAAATGCATTCTAATGTAGAGAGGCAAGTCGCGCATTTAATTAGTTAGTTCAAATATTGCATGGCACACCGGTTTTCGCACAACAACCCTCTAGACCACTTCAAACCAATACTAAACATTATATTCCAGTGTACAATCACTTGAAGTGAAACATTAGATTCGCACTTCAACACACAAGCTTTATTTTCACATTTAAATTAATTTAAAACCAATTTTTAAAACTGGCAGCGCATATTTCCATAATATAATTATTTTAATATGGTATTGAAATAAAATATTCTAGTCTTTAAAAGAGAGGCTCTACAGAGACCAAAACATTCATAGTTAAATGAATTTATCATTATTTTGTTCATAAACTGCCTTATTTACATTTTATAGTACTGTTACACACAAACATCATACAATAATTATGATAAGTCAATTTTCCTTATTTTAGTACAAATAACAAATGAATTCAAAATTAAAAAAATAGGACTGGTATCTTTGATTCTTTTTACACTTAAGGTGGTGGTGTATGGCACGCGAGAAAAGGTCACTATTTTGAAATTCTTACAGCAAAACATTTTTTCGGCCAAGATAAATGAAAAATATTGTTTTAGTTGATACATTTGGTTTAGTATTTTACACATAATAATCTCAAAAGTGTATTAATATATTTAAAAGTCATTTTGAGTAATTTGGCCTTGACATTTTCTTTGATTCTAAAACTTTTTCGTCAAATACCGTAATGCTCATAACAAACACTCGAGAGCTATTGATATCACAATGAGTATAAAAATAAAATAAACGTTCCTGTTGAACAAATATTTGATACCTTACATTTTTATTTATTAAAAAAGACTTTTTGTCATAAGAACTACAAAGATACGGTATTTTATATCCAACTCCCCC
>CABFVX010003595.1:37901-48657 GCA_902151425.1 Timema shepardi | reverse complement strand
TTTTTTTTTTTTACGATTACATCACCTTCTCTCCGAGGTGTCGAAAGAAAGTAAGAAAGTAAGAATTGTTACCGAGAGCACAAGACAAGATTTCTTCAATATACATTTAGTTGGGGTCTACTATAAATACACATTTAAAACTTTTTAGAAAAAAAGAAGGGACGTTTGGTAAACAAAGTAAAACAAGAAATAAACAAAGTAAAATTTGATGTATTTTACGATACTCTCATAAATTACACCAACGTCTGGCTTATGTTTCTTTCTGTCTGTCAAGTAAAGATTTCATAAACAATGGAAATATAAGTGGCATTAAATACTTTTCACAGTCAAACTCCTCTTTAAAATGAGCTAGTTTTTAAATACCACTGTAAATATCAATCAAAATGTTCAAGTTTCGAGAACTTTGAGGTTATTTTTGGATGAGACTCTCTTTTAATTCCCTCCTATAAAACTCTTGGCCTGACCGCCTTGAAACTACGCATACACTCATATAAGTGGGCGTACATATCATACATGTGAAATAGTGTATTATGAATACATTTAACATTACTTCATTCTTACATCTTATTCTATTGATTGAAAAATATAATCACAGGAACCGAATGTGAGTTAGAGAGACCGAGAGCCAAACTGTGAACTACAGAAAACCTTATTTTAGGAAAGTGTGAATCAATAAATGAGCCATTAGAGATGACAAACGTATCTTTGTCCCACACAATAATCAAGCATAGTTCACGGTACGTTGATGTTTCCTGTTGATACGTGTCAACACATCACAACACATCATCTTCAAGTGATCACACTGCACTGATGTCTCTGGTGTAATGTATCGTTTGGGCATGAATTGTTATCAGTTGACTTCTTCATTCTGATCAGAGCACAACATTTTGTGTACGGTTCGTTCAATCAAATTTTCAAGGGTGATAGTACTAAAGTGGACGAAAGACTTTAAGCTGATATTTATGAAGAGGGGGAAACTGTAGCCGATATCAGTATATTATTTGCACTGGAAGACAAGAGAGAGTGGATATATCCCATAAATGCCTGAACTTTTGAAAAATAAAGAGAGTTCCAAATGTACACTACGATGTCAATAAAGTAGGTTTATATTTTTTAATATCTCACTAAAAATAATTTAAATCCAAAACACTCAAATGTCACGTTTTAATGCTTCATTCAACACGTGTTGACTGAAATCCGGATGTTCAGATTTTGTGTTGATGCATGTCTCGACATGTTATCACGCATTCCGGCGTCAGATAACACATAACATGTCACAACACGGCCGTGTGAACACTTCAATTTGATTTATTGGGATGGTGTTTTCACTATAGCATCATAGCACGTGCCTACTCGAAACGTCACCGTGGTCTGAACTCGGCTTCAGATTGTCTGTGCCACGTCAGCTTCCTCGCTAAACTGCACAACCCAGACTAGCCGTCATCTGTTCCATCCAAAATGTAAATAGCTAGCACGTGCTGCTTTGTTGCAGGTTGATCCGTCAGAGCTATAAATGTCCAACATGTGTTTTTGTGTAGCAGGTTGATCCGTCACAGCTGTAAATGTCCAACACGTGTTTTTGTGTTGGAGGTTGATCCATCACAGCTGTAAATGTCCAACATGTGTTTTTGTGTAGCAGGTTGATCCATCACAGCTGTAAATGTCCAACACGTGTTTTTGTGTTGGAGGTTGATCCATCAGAGCTGTAAATTGTCCAACACGTGTTTTGTATTGGAGGTTGATCCGTCGGATCTGTAAATGTCCAACACGTGTTTTTGTGTTGGAGGTTGATCCATCAGAGCTGTAAATGTCCAACACGTGTTTTGTGTTGGAGGTTGATCCATCACAGCTGTAAATGTCCAACACGTGTTTTGTGTTGGAGGTTGATCCGTCAGAGCTGTAAATGTCCAACACGTGTTTTGTGTTGGAGGTTGATCCATCACAGCTGTAAATGTCCAACACGTGTTTTTGTTTAGCAGGTTGATCCGTCGGAGCTAGAAATAACTAACACATGCTGCCTGCAGGTTTTTCACCCGAACTGTCGCTAACCAACACGTGTTGCTTTGTTGCAGGTTGTTCGGCAACTCGGGCGCGTGTTCTTCGTGCGGCCAGACGATCCCTGCTAGCGAGTTCGTGATGCGGGCCGGGTCCGGGGGTGGAGGTGGCCCCACGGGGGCGCCCGGTCCCCAGCACCACGTGTTCCACCTCAAGTGTTTCGCGTGTTCCAAGTGCGGGTCCCAGCTTGTGCCCGGGGACAGGTACTGTCTCCTGGCGGGCAGTCTGGTCTGCGAGCAGGACTGGCACAAACTGCTCAAAGGGTCGGGGGCGGTGGGAGCAGCGGGGACGGCTGCAACCACCGGGGTCCGCAAGGGCAAGGTGGGCCGGCCGCGTCGCAGCAGAGACTGAACAACCACTGGGTGAGTTGTACTTTGATTCATCTAGCATTCGTTTGGGAGCGAGCTCCTGTTATTATAGAGAGCACCAAGACACTGATAATAGACCTTGACCTCTTATAGGGGAGCTCCTGTTATTATAGAGAGCACCAAGACACTGATAATAGACCTTGACCTCTTATAGGGGAGCTCCTGTTATTATAGAGAGCACCAAGACACTGATAATAGACCTTGACCTCTTATAGGGGAGCTCCTGTTATTATAGAGAGCACCAAGACACTGATAATAGACCTTGACCTCTTATAGGGGAGCTCCTGTTATTATAGAGAGCACCAAGACACTGATAATAGACCTTGACCTCTTATAGGGGAGCTCCTGTTATTATAGAGAGCACCAAGACACTGATAATAGACCTTGACCTCTTATAGGGGAGCTCCTGTTATTATAGAGAGCACCAAGACACTGATAATAGACCTTGACCTCTTATAGGGGAGCTCCTGTTATTATAGAGAGCACCAAGACACTGATAATAGACCTTGACCTCTTATAGGGGAGCTCCTGTTATTATAGAGAGCACCAAGACACTGATAATAGACCTTGACCTCTTATAGGGGAGCTCCTGTTATTATAGAGAGCACCAAGACACTGATAATAGACCTTGACCTCTTATAGGGGAGCTCCTGTTATTATAGAGAGCACCAAGACACTGATAATAGACCTTGACCTCTTATAGGGGAGCTCCTGTTATTATAGAGAGCACCAAGACACTGATAATAGACCTTGACCTCTTATAGGGGAGCTCCTGTTATTATAGAGAGCACCAAGACACTGATAATAGACCTTGACCTCTTATAGGGGAGCTCCTGTTATTATAGAGAGCACCAAGACACTGATAATAGACCTTGACCTCTTATAGGGGAGCTCCTGTTATTATAGAGAGCACCAAGACACTGATAATAGACCTTGACCTCTTATAGGGGAGCTCCTGTTATTATAGAGAGCACCAAGACACTGATAATAGACCTTGACCTCTTATAGGGGAGCTCCTGTTATTATAGAGAGCACCAAGACACTGATAATAGACCTTGACCTCTTATAGGGGAGCTCCTGTTATTATAGAGAGCACCAAGACACTGATAATAGACCTTGACCTCTTATAGGGGAGCTCCTGTTATTATAGAGAGCACCAAGACACTGATAATAGACCTTGACCTCTTATAGGGGAGCTCCTGTTATTATAGAGAGCACCAAGACACTGATAATAGACCTTGACCTCTTATAGGGGAGCTCCTGTTATTATAGAGAGCACCAAGACACTGATAATAGACCTTGACCTCTTATAGGGGAGCTCCTGTTATTATAGAGAGCACCAAGACACTGATAATAGACCTTGACCTCTTATAGGGGAGCTCCTGTTATTATAGAGAGCACCAAGACACTGATAATAGACCTTGACCTCTTATAGGGGAGCTCCTGTTATTATAGAGAGCACCAAGACACTGATAATAGACCTTGACCTCTTATAGGGGAGCTCCTGTTATTATAGAGAGCACCAAGACACTGATAATAGACCTTGACCTCTTATAGGGGAGCTCCTGTTATTATAGAGAGCACCAAGACACTGATAATAGACCTTGACCTCTTATAGGGGAGCTCCTGTTATTATAGAGAGCACCAAGACACTGATAATAGACCTTGACCTCTTATAGGGGAGCTCCTGTTATTATAGAGAGCACCAAGACACTGATAATAGACCTTGACCTCTTATAGGGGAGCTCCTGTTATTATAGAGAGCACCAAGACGATGTTAATAGACCTTGACCTCTTATAGGGGAGCTCCTGTTATTATAGAGAGCACCAAGACGATGTTAATAGATCTTGATCTCTTATAGGGGAGCTCCTGTTATTATAGAGAGCACCAAGACACTGATAATAGACCTTGACTTCTTATGAGAGCAAAATAGCTGAATAGTTTCCCACTCTCTCCATGCAAATGCGGGTATATTACCTTTAGACTCCACATTCCTCCTCCTCCTTAACTCCATTAGGTTTTGTGTATATATTCCGGAAGCGCAGACAGATATTAAGACAAAAAGAGTGGGAATACTATTGTCTATAAAAGATTATATAACGCCACCTTCAAATAAATTTAGGTTTTCCATGCACTTTATATTATTTCACTAAATAAAATATGTTAAGATTTTTATCATTGGTATTTTATTCCAATTTAATGGTTTTGTTTAAATCTATTTGTTTTTACCACATCTTACTACCCGATCGGTGTGTATGCATGTTAACTAATTACGCTGATGTGCTATGGATTATGAAGGCCTAACTTAGAGGAAATGTACAAACATTTGCGTTGACTAAAAGTTATTAATATTAATAAAATCAGAAATGAAATTAAAAATCATACCTTCATCAAAATACATAATCTTAGGTTTATCATGTTTTTAATGATTCGGAATAGGAATCTATATTAGGGATTCGTTGGTAACATGAAAAGTAGGATTCAAAGAATAGTCAATCCAACCCGTATTTATTGATTTTTTATTTAAATTTAAATGTTATATCATTCTAAAGCGAAGAATTTGCTTTGTCCCTTAAAATTGTTACGTTTCGATTGACTTAAAATACTAATGGTTTAAGCAAACACGTCTTTTCAGATGACATCCTGATTATTTTTGTAAATATATAAATACTACGTCTGTATCGGGATTTGAACCCTAGCCGTGCTGATGTGTTGTTCAACTAAACTCTGATCTTGGTAGCAAGCTCGTCTTGGAAGGCCTCAGCTCAGTCGGTGGAGCGGTTGTTACGATAAGCCGGGCGGTCAGGATTCACCTCTAATGTAGCTTAAATAGAAATATCCAAACTTGTTTCTGAGCTTAGTTCTGCACTAGTTTCGTGTTGATGTCACGTACTTAGCGTCCAATACACGCGTTATTTTTCCAGCACTGATTTTGATATATTAACCTAACATAAGAAACTTTTTTTTTTCCTTAAAGAAAATATTGTGTTCACACGTAAATATACGAATGTTCCGTTTGATTTGTTTAGATTGGTTCAAACATTCATTACCATCAAGTTTAGTACCAAAAATAACTCTATTGATGTATACGTGGGCTAAGGCGTCTGGTCTGGTGACGGGCAGGTTGCGGTTGTAATTCCTTCTTTATGTGCGTGGTATTTTTTCCAAAATTGTTTCCCACTCTTCAGCTACGTAAATGCGAGTGCACTTCCTCTACATTCTAATTTTCTCATACCTACCATTTTCTTGAACGTTAAAAATCCGCGGCACAACTTCCTTCGGAAGGGAATTAAAGCCGTAGGTCCCATATCGTTTGTGGCCTGTAAAAGAACCCTGGAAGGTATGTGAACATTCTTTTCCCGGCAAAATTGTCAAGCCCTTTCGCTCTCGCTCATAGAGATTCTCGTATTTTGATGTAATCGTTGGGTCCAAAAATTGCACGTTAAATACCTCATATAAAGTGTAAATACTCACATATCTCTAGTGTTGGTAGTAAAACGTCATGAACGCGCGCGCGCACACACACAAAGGAATCGGCCCAACTTTTTAAGTTTTCTTACCCACCTCGGTGGCGCAGTTGGCTGACGCGCTTGTCGTGTTGAGCTCGACTTCTGAGGACGGGGAGATCCAAGGTTCGAATCTCGGTCGGGTGAACTGGGGGTGGTTTTTCCTAAATGGTTTTCCACTCTCCCTCCACGTAAATGTGGGTTCACTTTCTTTAATTCAACCCTCCCAATTCCTAATCCATTAGCGTAATTAGTATTTAAAGCGTATAACCCGAACGGGTAGTAAGATACGATGCTAAATATTATTATTATTTAAATTTATATTTTTTTAAAACAGTTACGAGTTGGAATTTAGGTTAATCATTTGTCTAACGATGTTTAACCATAAATCATCTTAAAAGTTGAGTTCGTCGTTGATTAAGTTTCTCCCCTTACAAAACATGAATAAAATGATTAAAGTCTCTAAATTTTACCAAAGGTATAAATAACTGTTCGCCTTAACTTCACACCAATTAAAACCTAATTTAACAAAAAGTATTCTCAGATCTTGAAGAAGAGTCTCTATTATTCAAATATTTTTAAATCTTTAAATTTTCTTTGAAGATTGTTAAACAGTTTTTTACACATATTTATAGAACTTCTCCACCCCCAGATCTTCTTCCCACCTGTTGCTGAGTCTTTTTTATTTTATCTTTGCTCTTCTTTTTTCCGTGACGTTTGTTTCCTTCATGAAATCTAGCGCCTGCCTGCTCTTTCACTCTTCTTCCTTGTTACACCAACTAAACGTTCCTTTCTGGCTCTGTTCTCAACCCTCTTCTCTCTCGACAGAATTCTCGGCAAGATCACGTGGTATTATCGGTAGCCTATTACAGGGAAATTGTCGTCGCGCGTCCTCTTCTCCCCCCTCTTCCTCCTACCTTTATTTTTTATTTTTAGATTAATATTTCTTTTAGAAAATGCCTCAAAGATTAAAAGTGGCACTTAATTGTATAATCGTTTTAACGAGTTCAAATTGTTGTTTCTTAGAGCAGACATATTTTTACAAATATTCTCGCCGATATTTATGGTTCTAAGGGGACCCCCTACCGGAGCGCTGACATGCGTTGCAGACGTCTGGAAACTACGCGTTATTTAAGAAGTAACTGTCATTATAAAATATTAACAAACCCGTGTGAAAATTGCGCAATACTAAGATATAAGTAGATTTTTTTCTTCTTTAGTCAAGATTTTTTCTAAACTAAAGAAAATAAATATTTTTCTCAAATGAATAAAACCAAATGAGACTTAAATTTTAGTATTAAAGAGACTTTCCGGAGATACGTCTGTGGGGAGAGAGGGGGCGCAGAGGGTTGGGGGAGGGGGTGGAATATTCAAGGATAAGGTCTCAGAGGGTACCCCCACCCAGTAAGTGGAGATACGTCTGTGGGGTGTGAGGGGGCACAGAGGGTTGGGGGAGGGGGTGGAATATTCTAGGATAAGGTCTCAGAGGGTACCCCAACCCAGTAATGGGACGCATAGCCCCAGTGGTTCCGGATATACGTCTGTGGGGAAGGGAAGAAAGGTGGCGGAGGTACTTCCGGTAAGAATGGTTGTAAATGTAATTAAATATTTTTAATTTATGTCCAAGCGATGCTCATCATTCTGTTAGAAAGAACAGTAGTTGACATTTAAAAAGGTTACTAAAACTTATTTAATATATCTACACCCAAAGTCATGTGATCATCATCTGTCACTATAATATATATTATCAATACTCATGGAATATCACTGAAAACTTAGCAAACTGTTAGCAATGTTGACTACAAATATATGTTTTATTTTATAAACCTTTCTTCTTATCAGAATTCTACCAATTACAACAATTCTACTGACTGTTCACGATAGGTTTTTACCTGGATGACATTTCGAAAATCATATGTTTAGGTTTTGGGTTGCCAACACTTGTAAAAAATCACTGTTTTGTTATACATGTAAATATCTTTAATTACCTGTTATATATTACATTTAAAATAACGACAACTTAAGTTTACTCATACTATTTCATTTTTTTAAATAATTTCTTTTTATTCAACTTAAAACAATATTTTAAACATAATTAAAAGTACTTATTCTTCGTTTTGGAACATTATTGGTGTTGTGTGATATAGTGCACTTTTTAATACGGGCATCGTATTTAATTGGTAAAGAGAATATTGTTGTCTTTTTTTTACATACAATAAATAATTTTATGATTATTTTATCTTATTTTTAAATATTTAACTGAATAAAATATTTTCATCAACTTCGTGTCTGAATCATTGTAAAAACTTGCTTACCGTTATGTTCAATCATATGGTTTAGATTCGTAAGTCGCCATTTTGAAGCTATGTTCGTTAGAAGTTTTTGTGAAAGTGGTGAGAATATTTTTTTTAAGTGGAATAAAACGATAAATAAACTTTGTGCCCAACCTCTAATAAATATATAAATAATATTGGCCTAAATTACTGTGGTTAACTATCACATTAATTAATATATTACCATCTGTTTTTATTACAGTCATCTAAAGTGATGGATGTCAGCTGTTGGCGTAGTGATATATTAGGGATTACTTCTAGTAACATTTCGAGCTGTCATCCAGGTAAACTTAGCTCGTGAATGAATTGTAGGTCCGGTCTTCTGAATCTGGATGAATATTAACCTGGCCGATAAATATTTGTATTTGGTCGATAAGTTAAAAGTGCGTCTTATGACTGCAAGATAGCATTTATCTGAAAGTTAAAATGGTCTTTGCTATAGTGATGCGTTGTTTTTCATGAGGTTTCGCTTATCAAAATCTGTTTTTAGGTTTTGGTTCACGTGTTTAGTAGGCAAAGGCCCAGGCTCTAACTATATATAAAGTTAGAACATTTAATTCACGCTTCTATAAAAACTAACAAGCTATTTGTAGAGTTATAGTTGTGTAAGAACAAATTATTTGAATGTGAGTAAAAAAATGAAATGCTGTAGACTTTGTATATACAAACCATTGATCACATTTAGGCAGACACCGGAATTAGTAGACCTACTTGCAATACAATTTAGCTTCTGCGGCCACGTGACGCCATTTGCTTCCTCGCACTCATTTAGCCGCCATTATTTAACAAATGTTGATCGTTGTATCCACTAGCCAGGTTGTAGCGGTAGCATCAGGGTTTGTACGCGTGCGCGCACCAGTAAAGACAGTACCAACCTTGTGTTTTCTATATAGAAATAGATTTATCTTACAGATCCGGCTGATAAATTCAGTTCATAGTACGCGTAAAATATTAATGTGTCTGATAACCTTTATCTGGTCGCCAACTTTAACCTCCCGACAGAAATATTCATCCGGTAGTCATAAGACCGGCCCTTAGAGATGATATAGGCTACCATACTAGTCTAAATTTGATTGAAAGCTCTCAGATTTAAAACCGAACGTATTGAAGGATTTTTTTTAGCAATGCGTGTACTACATACTTATGTACTAATCACGCTAATGGTTTAGGAACGAGTAAGGTTATATTTAAAGGGAATGTACTCGTATTTGCTTGAAGGTAGAGTGGAAAACAATTTTGGAAAACAATTTTGGAAAACACTCAATACACATGACCGAGATTTTAACCTTGATCTCCTCGTCATCGGCACTCTAATCTTTTGATAGAGTGATGCCTTAGACCATGCAATCACCGAAGCGGTTGAGAAAATCTTAATTTAACCTGAGTTTGACAGTTATCAAATATATGTTTAGTTCAACTGAATGAACAAGTAGGTTTTTAAACATTTATATACTTAGTCGTTCAAATATTGGTGCTTTTCTTTTTTCTTATCTTTGAACATTTTAAATCTATTAAAAAACCGACAATTTCATTCGACTTCGAAAACAGAATTCGTATTAAAAAAAATCCTAAGGCTAAAACATGCTTCGGTAGCAAAATACACCCATTACGTTAAATATTTAATAAAAAAAAAGGTCCTTAACAATTGACTGACTTTTGGACGGCTTGGGGCATTTTAAAAGGTAATTATAACATTATCTTCTCTCTCTGCGTGTTTCATCTATATACCTCCAGCATCACCTCTTTTAATCGTTAAACACAAAACAATACGATGCAATAAAGAGAACTCATTTCTCTGCTTGAAAAAAAAATACCTTCCTAGTCTGCAGTATATGCTCCATCGCACTCTCTTTGTTGAAATTAAAACAAAAAAAACTTTTCCAGCGAATCCACACACGTAAGCTTTGGAAAGAGCAAAAGCGAAAAGGGTCTTTTGCTTGTAGCATTTACTTTGTTGGCTCTCTGACGTTATGTCCTGTATGTGTGTGTGTGTGTGTGTGTGTGTGTGTGTAATGCGTTGATCTTTTGTTGTACTCCAATTGGCCTGTCCACTGCAGGCCAGAGCCTTGCCAACATAGACGCAGGGTGAGAGGCCTGCGCTGAATAAATCCTGTTTATTAGGTTAGTTTGCCATTAATAGCGGTGCCCTCACACACACACACACACACACACACACACACACACACACATGTTGTGTATATAAAGCCCTTTTGTAGTCGGCACCACACAACGAATAACGGCAGACGTATAATTAATTGGCCTGCAGGTCAATTTGGCAGAAAGGTTTCCTCTGTTGGTATATTATTACTACTCCCGGTACTAATTTATTAAAGTTTATGTACTGGACTACTGTTGGTATTCAAGTTGCTGGAGTTGACTCGCTAAGGGGAACCCTTTATAAACACACGCGTAATATTCTCCCCCCCCCCCCCCTCTCCGACTTGTTTTAATGCTGAAAGCCCCCACTTTTTGCCCCGAAGGAAAAAAGGTTCT
>CABFVX010003595.1:18879-31952 GCA_902151425.1 Timema shepardi | reverse complement strand
CATATTTGCATCAAACGCTTATCAAGTGGTCCATATTTGCATCAAACGCGTATCAAGTGGTCCATATTTGCATCAAACGTTTATCAAGTGGTCCATATTTGCATCAAAAGCTTATCAAGTGGTCCATATTTGCATCAAACACTTATCAAGTGGTCCATATTTGCATCAAACGCTTATCAAGTGGTCCACTCGCCTCGGTGTCCGCATGGTCTCAGACAAGGCACTACTCTTGCAATAGACTAGACTGACAATGACGAGATATCGTCGTTCAATCCCGGTTGGGTGTACTAAGGGAGGTTTTAGCTAAACGGTGTCCCATGTTCTCTCTCCACGCAAATGCGGGTGTACTTCCTTTAAATTAAGCCTTCTTACTCCCCAACCCATTAGCATAGCTAGTATTAGACTACATGTTTATAGCCCCAACGCATCGTGAGACGCGGTGCTGATACAAAATAAAACAGCCTAAGAAATTAGGATGAGGAATGTAATTTAGAGGATGTGCCCCTGGAATATCTCGGCGAGATATTGTCATTGATAGTCACGTCTGTAACTCTACCCCTACAAGCGGCAATGCTATCCAGGTATGTGACAAGAAGGTCGAGGTTCGAGTCTCAGTCAGGGAGGGTGGGGGGGGGGGTCCAGTTGTGATCCATCATTGTGTTTATATCATACCTTCTCGTCACTAATGTGTGTACATTCTAATTACAATCCTACCGTTCTCGTCCCTAACTTTAGTGTAAAGATGTTGATAGCTCGCACGGATTGTAGGACACGAAGCACTTAAAACACTACTACGAACAGTTTCCCACCAGGCGCAGCCTTTATCCAGTTTCACACTCAGGGAGTGTTGAAGGGGTAAGCGGGGGATGACATTGGGCATTCTCGCCACCAATATCACAAATCATTTTCATAAAAGCTTTAAAAATATGGAGGTAAGACTTTGATATAATGCACTGAAAGTTTGTCTAAAGCATAAATTATATTAGTTTAAAAACTGCCATATGAATTAAAAGTGGACATAAAATTACAAATTAAAAAATTAAAGAAAATTAGAAATAATATATTTTATACATGATATAAGCCACTCCCCTGAGGACATATTTGAATGCACCATGGCATAGTTGTAGCTTCTACTTATTCTGAAAGCTTACCTCGCCTTGATTTCACAATGCTATAGCCATAGTCTAATAAGTCAAGGTAAGACTACTACTTATAGAGTAAACGTAGCTTACAACATACTTGATCGCTTTCCCATCAACTTGTAAAGTTGTGTTTCTTCGTGTAGTGTGTACTCGTTGTGTGATATTTTGGAAGCTAAAGTACAAAGCACCCCAGTAGTGTGTACTCGTGTGATATTTTGGAAGATAAAGCACAAAGCAACTCAGTAGTGTGTACTCGTTGTTGTGATATTTTGGAAGATAAAGCACAAAGCAACCCAGTAGTGTGTACTCGTTGTGTGATATTTTGGAAGATAAAGCACAAAGCAACTCTGTAGTGTGTACTCGTTATGTGATATTTCGGAAGATAAAGCACAAAGCAACCCTGTAGTGTGTACTCGTGTGATATTTTGGAAGATAAAGCACAGAGCAACCCTTGTAGTGTGTACTCGTTATGTGATATTTTGGAAGATAAAGCACAAAGCAACCCAGTAGTGTGTACTCGTTGTGTGATATTTTGGAAGCTAAAGCACAAAGCGACCCAGTAGTGTGTACTCGTTGTGTGATATTTTGGAAGATAAAGCACAGAGCAACCCTGTAGTGTGTACTCGTTGTGTGAATATTATACTTACTTTAACGAAGCTGAGGCGTGTTCAGAAAGTTGAACGAGTGCGAGTCAGTGGGGGAAGGGAATAAAGGAGGAAGGGGGCAGTAAGTGGGTGAGGGGTAGGAGGAGAGTCGTTACTTATCCTGGGAGCTTGTTAAGTCGCTCATTAGCTCCCTAACCTCCCATCCGGCCTTCGGGACTACTGCCTAATTAGCTGGAACGACGGCGCAATCAACGTCGACCAAACAATTTAGGACTTTTTCACAAAATAACAACAAACTAGATGAAGAACTTCTTCTTTATTGTTGCTCTTTTGTTATCCTCCCTGGCACTTTCACTTTTTGAAATCCTTAGCAATTTATGAGTGCCTATTAGAAATATTGTGAGCACAAAGATGTCCGCTGGAACCAAGTGTTCATTTTACATTGATCACTTTCTGAGAGCAATCACTGACAGCCCAGGGAAGTTTACATTCGATTATAATTATTTTAATTGTTTCCTTATCAAATACCATAAAGCTATTTTGTCATACATAATATTTACAAGTTTACCAACTTAAACAACATATTTATTTGCCACCAAGTCTTACTACCCGGTCCACTTTTAATAAATCGATAAGGTAAGGACAAGAAACGTATAATTTAAGGGAAATATAAAGGCATTAGCGTGGAGAGATAATGAGAGAACCTTTATTTAAAAAACCTTTTCATTAAACCAGGTCAGGATTGAAACCCCTACCTTCTCGTCACCCCAGACAAGGCGAGACTGTTTCGTAGGACCTCACGGCCACTGGTGCGGTACACAAAGATAATTAACGATATATATATATAAACTAGAGGGCAGAGACGAGGAGGGTGATTGAGTGGAAAAGCACCAGTACAAGCGTGGATATAGCATTGGAAAATCACTCTTTAGTTACTATACTATAATAAATTGTCATTCTTGGCACCTAACCGGGATTCGGATCTCAGCTTCCTGTGTGGAAACATGTAAGTTAAATAGGATGTCCCTATTATTTTATCAGGAGAGCCTCTTAAAGGATATTATGGATTTAATTCAAACACTTAGTAAGAAAAGCGATTTGGCAATGAATCTTTTTTTTGGAACTATCGTAAAAATCTTTAAAGCTCAATGGGGCAGGTATCCAAGTTTTTCGTTAACGCCATCGCGTTAAAATAAAAGTTTTAATCATTGTAAGTAGAAGGGGTGAATCCTCCAATGGAGTTACGATCCCATTTTGGAAATGAGACTGTGCGGAAGAATCCCCCTCCCTCGTCAGTCCGGAACAGGCCCGAACTCTAGCGGGGGCCCGATGTGTCTCACTTAACGACGTAAACGCTCCCTAATTCCTTGTAATGCCGCTGTTCCTTCAGGGACTTCCTCGGTTTTCTTTCCTTGCGCGTGATACGTCTCGCCTCACGCCTTCTTTACAGGTTTAATTCTTCTTCTTTTTATATCCATCCCTCTCCCTCTCTTCTTGGTCCCTCCCGCATCGCACTTCTTCTTTCTCCCGAGGATAATTAAATCCAAGTTTTAAATGCAAGCGACTTTAAAACTAGAAAAAAGAGATAGGTTAGTTTTAATAAGATTTGTGTTTGTGTAATACCTTCTCAGATATGAACATGTTTTTATATAACTACTTTGTTGTACAAAACGGCATTTTTCTCTTTCTTTCTCTCTATTTCTTCCTTTATCTCTCACACACATTACGAAGGTAAGGAAGTTTTGAACTGCTTCGAATAAATATTGGTTAAAGATTAAATAGTCGAAAAGTTTTTTCTCTCTTTTTTAAAAGAGAAACACAACAAAACCAAAATGTTGCTTTCCTTTTTCTTTATTGTTGGAAAAGCTTGTTGTTTTTTTACTTGATGTAATTCTTTAAAGTTCTATAGAAAAATAATTAACCTAAGTTAGATTCTTAAAATGGTTTGGCCAAGAAAAAAAGGTGTTGAAGTAAATTTAACACAGCTTCCTTTTTTACGATTTCATTAACATTTTAATTAAAAAAGAATCTGCGAGTGCATTAATTAATTTGCTTCGCTTATTAAGAACAATAAAGTCAAAGTAATACCACTTGAGGATTTTTTTCTTCTCTCTGGAAATTTGTATAAGATTGGTAACAATTTATATCGGTTTGTATTCAAATGTTCTTGATCAATTTTGTTACTTTTTTTAAGCCCCTTGTCTCACCACCCTTTCGGGCAGCATGCATATGTTCTAATTAACTTAATGTGCTAGGGATGAGAAGGATTGAATTTGGGTTTAGTGTACCCATATTTAGGGATTCTAAACCCACTCTTCTCATCAACGTTGGTCCAATTTATTACGATACCGACGCATTAGACTATTCAACCGCCGAATCGGTTAGTTTGTACCAGCGAAGGGTAAAAAAAGATTGATCGTAGAATGTATGTTAAAGAATTTATAGGTTTTCAAATTAAACTATCCAAGGGTCTTGGGATATTTTCTCCGTTAGGGCTGAATATAATATTATGGGTTTGTCTGGTGTGTGTTTCTTAAAATAAGCCTTTAATGCCCTGTGTTCTACATTTTATAAACATACTAACATTTTTTTTAAACACCCTAGTATCGTACGTACTCTTCTAGATATCGTAGACTTTGAAAGCTGTTCAACAACCATATCTCCCTCCTGCCCCCTATTCTCATCAACCCTCCCCCCTCCCCCACAAGTATCTCAGGAACTTCATCACCTGTTTGTGCAGGGGTAGGACTAATTATACCTGTGATCTAGGGACGTGACAAAGATGAAGTTCATCACCTGTTTGTGCAGGGGTAGGACTAACTATACCTGTGATCTAGGGACGTGACAAAGATGAAGTTCATCACCTGGTTGTGCAGGGGTAGGACTAATTATACCTGTGATCTAAGGACGTGACAAAGATGAAGTTCATCACCTGTTTGTGCAGGGGTAGGACTAATTATACCTGTGATCTAGGGACGTGACAAAGATGAACTTCATCACCTGGATGTGCAGGGGTAGGACTAACTATACCTGTGATCTAGGGACGTGACAAAGATGAGGCTCATCACCTGGTTGTGCAGAGGTAGGACTAACTATACCTGTGATCTAGGGACGTGACAAAGATGAGGCTCATCACCTGGCTGTGCAGGGGTAGTACTAACTATACCTGTGATCTAGGGACGTGACAAAGATGAGGCTCATTACCTGGTTGTGCAGGGGTAGGACTAACTATACCTGTGATCTAGGGACGTGACAAAGATGAGGCTCATCACCTGGCTGTGCAGGGGTAGGACTAACTATACCTGTGATCTAGGGACGTGACAAAGATGAACTTCATCACCTGGTTGTGCAGTGGGTAGGACTAACTATACCTGTGATCTAGGGACGTGACAAAGATGAGGCTCATCACCTGGTTGTGCAGAGGTAGGACTAACTATACTTGTGATCTAGGGACGTGACAAAGATGATGCTCATCATGCTCGAGATAGGTTCTTTTTTCCCTCATCCTTAATCAGTTCACTGTGTAGATATTTGTTTATTCATAATTTTTTACTCTCTTAAGCAGCCATGTTTCCTCTTGCTGTCCAAGCTATTATACAGTTTTTAGTTTTTCTTATTAGTTTTTTTTATCTCTTTTAGACCCTAATGCCACTTTTTTTTTTGTGGCAACAACTCTTAAAGATCAAATACTATTAATAATAACAGCAAAAAGCTTGTATTGTTTTGACTTGGCTCAGTAGAATCGCGTTAAGTCCCCACTGACTTCTAAGATTTCAAATCTCGAGAACACAACTGGTGAAATCAGGAGAGCTGAAAATTACCCACCCACCTATCGGTGTTACAATTTCAAAAATTACAAAACAGCCAACCTTTATAAAAAAAATATCCCTACTTATACTCACTTGAATATATAGAAAGGTTCTAACTCTGATCGTTTGCAAGTCCACACCAGCTGAGCTAGATTCACTGTTGACGACTCTCCAATCATTGGTTAGATCGGCTCTACTATTGGCTAGACTGGGAACGAATATATTTATAAGATTTGGTGAAGCCCCATCTCTTTACTACTTTAGTTGGCTTGCTTTGTTTGGCTTATCGCGGCGTATCACTGGTGGTAAGCATACCACAGTTTGGGAACCGCTGGTCTAGCACATGCCGGCCAGGTTAGGTTATGTTAGGTTAAGTCTGCCGTTTATGTATACAGATCCATTGGATACATTTCAGGGTTTTGGTGAATATAATTCCAGGATTTGTACATTGACTTGTTTGTCTAAGAAGTGTTGAAATTGTCACATTTACGTGTTGGTTACTTATTAATGAACACTAAATATTAGTTTTAACAAAAATCCTGAATTTCATACCATTTCCAACTTATCTGCGGCAACCAAAAGTGAACCGCACAAACTTTGTTTTCTCCGTTGCATAGTAAATGGAGAGATATACTTAAAGCTCTTAAGATATGAAATGAAATAATATACATTACTAGCTGTCCCGCACGGCGTTGCCCGTGAACCACTGTAGTACAATAATTATATAAGCTTGACAACCCCCCCTCCCCCCACGCTGCCCGTTACCCACTGTGGTATCATAATTATATAAGCTTCACAACCCCCCTCCCCCCCACGCTGCCCGTTACACACTGGTATAAGAATTATATAAAGATATTAAAAAAATGTCTAAAAATTATAGAAAAATGTTAAGGGTGGACAACCCTTATCACTAAGGGGTATGAAAAATAGATGTTGGCCGATTCTCAGACCTACTCAATATGCTCACAAAATTTCATGAGAATCGGTCAAGCCGTTTCGGAGGAGTACGGGAACGAACATTGTGACACGAGAATTTTATATATAAGATTGCAGAAACACTCCACCAAAGAACATGATGAAATAATATGCACTGTTACAGAAACCCATTGAATAAAAAAAGTTACGTCTCTGTTCAATAAAGAGTATAACAATCAATTTCTCAGCTCTCACTAAAAATTATATTTTTGAATATCTCAAAAACTATTTTTTTTGTGAAAATATATTTCGTATACAAAACTTGTTTATTTTTAATAGTCTTACAACTTTCCAATGATAAGTTATTTCCAATCTCAAAGAGTTTTTGAGATATGATCAGAATTGGAAATTTCCGTTCATGTAAAGTACTCTCTTAGTCATTTTTGTGGGAAATAAATATGTATTCTTTTCATCTTAAAGTAAATTACCCTTAGTTTTAGGGTTTCATGGATGATTCTAAGAATTCCTCTGGGGAACCTGATGAAAACTCTTAACTTTCAAGTTCAGACCAATTGGTAAAATGGTTTGGGCTCTTGTCCCAGTAGCAAACAGGTGGAATTGCAAAAAAACAAACAAAAAAACACTCTTTTCCGGGCTGAAGGGAGGGGGGTCAGGGTTGTCATGAAACGTCGCCATCCATCGAAATCTCGAATTACATTTTGAAGTTTCACAATAGTTCCTTTATTTGAGGGGTCACGACAAAGTTAAAACACAGTAGACGAGGCTAAGATTTGAACCCTGAACTCCCGATAAACCAGACTAGGTGAGCTTGACGTCTAGTACGCACCAGTTGCATATTTGAAATCTAGTACCCGAACAAAATGTCACTACGCGCGGCTGTGATTCGTCCCCAGTTGTCTTCATCCGCCCGCGCTTCAATCTGCGCCCGAGGAAGAGGGAAGCTGTACGGAAGGTACTATTTTATCCCGCGCGACGCCGGGAGGGAGAGGGGAGAGGTAGGGGGTAGAGGGGTCAAGGCAGCACTCAAGCTAATGAAACGGGTAATCCGTTCCTTCCTCGACCCAAACCCGCCTTCCAATTCTCCCACCACCGCCACTGTACGTTTTAATATTCATTTAGAACTCTTTCTCTGGAATTTGATCCTGAGAAAAGTAGTTGGGTAAAACATATCCTTATTGTAGCAGCTAGTTAGCTATACGCTTTTACCCTCGCAAAAGAAGGAAAAAAACCACTTATATACCGAAGAAATAGATGGAATTGGTTGCTACAAAGAATGAGGTTGAAAATAGTAGTTAAAAAAGGATTTCTTTGCTAACGTGAATACACTTTAAACCATTTTTTTCCCCTTTTGTTTGTAATTGCATCTACTTAGCTGCAAACCTAGATAGATTCTGTTACCGAAAAAAACCAAACTTTCTCGTTCGTCCAGATACCACTTTCTATTAAATTGGCACGTACCGAAACGAAACTAATAACACTAATGGAGATTGGGAAAAAAAACAACTGCATTGCTTTGGTGTGATGGAGATTGTATGTAAAGCCAACATTGACCACACTTATGTTGATTTGAAATTAGCCTAGCAACTTTAATTTATTTAAAACGAGTGGTAATATTTTCAAAACTTTTATTTTGGGGCTTCAAGTAGAGAACATATATTATTGATAATTTTTAAAATTAATTTTAAAGTAAAGAGACTACTTTACATGTTTATAAATATTATTTATTTTTTATCTCTTAGTTAAAACATAAACTAATGATACATATAAAAATATAAAGTTCTACTAACTACTTCATACAATATATAATATTATATTTGAAACATTTCAAACACACCTTGATGTAGATACAAAATAAATAAAACATAATATGTAATCATATACCTCTTGTAAGTTATACCATGTAGTGGAACAATACAGGGTAGGAGAAGTATATATATTTAATTATATATATAATGTAACAATTTCACTAGCCTATATATATAATATATTACTATGTATTATATATATATAATGTACGTTACTACATATTATAATTAAATTGGAGCATTATACTATATATACACATTTTACTCCAATTTATCAACAACAAAATATTTTGAGCTGATAGTTATAGAACTTTACAAGTTTTTTATTATTGTAAAATAACTTGTGAATTTGTGGAATGCCAAGCCTTCACCGTGGTTCGGATCCCACGTTAAACTGTAGGTCCTCTCATTTCATCTCACAATCACCCTACCATTACACATTAGCGTAAGTGTGTATAACCCGAACCGGTAGTAAGACGCGGTGCTAATAATATTATTGGATAAAATGTTTGCGAACACACATATACAGTAATTATTTGTTTTTATTTGAACTTCTTAGATTAGTTAGTATTTCATTATTGTATAGGTTCAAAACATTTAAAATGTGGGGGTAAGTTTAGAAATTCTGTAAACTCGTAAACATTATTATTATTATTATTATTATTATCACCACGTCTTACTACCCGTTCGGGTTGTACGCACTTACGTTAATGTGCAATGGTAGGGTGAATGTGAGATGAAATGAAGGACCTACAGTTTAACGTGGAATCCGAACCACGGTGGAGTACATTCACAAGATGCCTTGTCAGAGGTGAAGGAAGGGTTTGATAATCAGATAAATCTGTGCCGGGACCGAGGATTGAACCCCGGCCTCCAGTACTGAAGTCTGACACCTTACCCCTAGACCACCAGGTCACTCGTAACATTATTGCTAACTAAATTACAACGCACTGCTAACAGATTGCAAGTTGAGAGCAGAGCTTTGGTTGACATCAACTCTGGCATTGTCTCCTTCAAATATCATCCCCCTACCCCTTAGAAACCATTTCTTTCCCCCTCATAACACCAGATTTGTTAAAATAAGTGCTGATAACTATTTGGCTCAATAAAATTATCAATACTTTTATACGCGAATCGTATTAAAGACAATTCACAAAAATAATTCAAATTTTTGTTGAAAAAAATATCCAGGGTGGTAATCGAAGGTGAGAAAGAGTGTTGTTTGAGTTCTACTGCAGGGTTAGTGTAGCTTTAGTGGATACATCTGATTGTTAATATTTGGTCGAGTGTTTAGTGTTAGGTGTATTTCTCCGAGTTGTTTGTTTGTAAGACGTATTCGTAGACATACTATCAATAAACCGCAACAGATATATACGGTGCATTTAAGGTACTTCTAATTTAAATTTCTCCACAACTCTTGAATACATGTCATGAACATTCCCGTATTTAACTAAAATCTTTTTAAATTAATAGAAAAAGTTCTGGCCAAACTGCGGTGCCCACAAGAAATAGGCCTGTAGAGGAATGGTTTAGATTACCAACTGTAGAAAATTAAACTAAACAGATCTCTTGAAGAACTATTTAACTCATTTTGGACAAAAATAATAATTTTGCAGTATGAATTGCAAACATATTTACCTTAACTCTCACTCCCTTCCCTCTCATCATATTTACCTTAACTCTCACTCCCTTCCCTCTCATCATATTTACCTTAACTCTCACTCCCTTCCCTCTCATCTTAATTGAAGTTCCACAATAGTGATGATACAGGGTGTACCGTACATGTCGTACCCAGAACGATGGACAGGAGACACTAAAACCATGTATAACGTTCATATAGACATGTGTACCATTTGACCTTGTTTTCAAGCTGTCGACCTCGATGGTCTTGGGGTATAGAGCTTGCCTCAGGACTCAATGTTTGTTGGTTCAAACCCAGCTGGGGTTGATGTATTTTTCTTGAGCAATAAAAATCTGTAGCACAACTTTATTCGGAGGGGAATTAAAACCGTCGATACCATCTCTCTTGTGGAATGGTAATATAATCACTTGGTTGAGAAAGTGCACTTTTTAATACCCCTAATAAATAAAAATAATAATGATTACATTAAATTGTTCTATACCATAATCGATATCTCTCAACCTGTTGATTAGGTATGTTTTATGTGTTATTACAAACACCTGGTATTTTATAAAGAGTGTGATATTCTACGACACGACAACTACAGGCTTGCATTCAGACAGGAGGTGGACATTTTGAGAACTTCCTATGATGTTAATCAGCTCCACATTGCTGGAGTACAAACATGGCTATAGCTCGGAAACAAGGTCATATGGGACACATGTTTATATTAGCTTTATTTATTGTTTTGGTGTCTCCTATCCACCTCTTTGGTCGGTTCCACATGTTACGGTACACTCTGTATAGTGCCGAGGGCTCAGATTTGGACATTCCATCTTTATTTTGATATATCACAGACGATGCTCATGTGTAAATTAATTCTGTTCATGATACCTTGGCTGTGGGAACATTCATTTTATAGATTATATTTTGGTCATTTTGGCCATTTTCCCTTTTTAGGGCAAATTATTTTTGTTTGCGTCCTTTTTGGGTTATTTTCTGGCATTATTTAATACATTATAGGTTGAATGAATTAATATATAAATATATGTACATTCATTCAACCTATAACGTATTCAAGAATGCTAAAAAATAACCCAAAAAGGACGCAAACCAAAATATTTTGCCCTAAAAGGGGAAAATGGCCAAAATGACCAAAATATAATCCATAAAATGAATGTTTCCACAGCCAAGGTATCATGAACAGAATTAATTTACACATGAGCATTGTATACATGTGTATATATATAACCACCACGTCCTACTACTTGTACAGATTATAAGCACTATTTTTAATACTATCTATATTTTATTAATGCATAAATACTTGCACATAGCTTTCTTCGTAACAAAGTTGCCGGAATGAGAAGCTAGTGTAGTCCATGAACTTTGTATCCTCTTTAATTGTCTGGTTGTAAAACACACATTCTTGGCGAGAAAATGCGACTAGGCTAGTAATGGTTGCGTTGGAAGGGGGTAACTTTTTTTTCTGAAGTAGTTACTTGTAAATCAATATTATATTCACCAGGATGCAAGAGTTTATTTGTTAAGGACTTTCCACTACATGGATATATTTTAGTTTACATTTGTAGTGCGTGTCTGATTTAGTCGTGTGAATTAATTTTTTCTTTATTTTCTAGGTAATAGTTTGTAAATTTGAGGTAACTTATTTAGAATTTCTAGGTAATTTTATGAGTCAGTTTTCGATCATGTTTAGGCCATCGGAGTCAGGACCCGGTAACGAGAAATCTTTTGAATTTGACCTGACATTTACAGCTTAGTTAGAAGAGTGTCCGCACGGACTGATCCAAGTGGTCGGGTTTGAGTTCCGGCGAGTAGTGATTTAGCTTTATGGAACTAAAATGTTGTAACGTGTCCTAGAGTTAATCTTGGACAAGCCGTCATCAGAACTTGGACCTCAAATAAACACCTAGCACCACGTCTTACTACCCATCCAGGTTAAACGCTTATGTACTAATTATGATCATGGTTTTAGGGATTAGGAAGATTATACTTATAGAAAGTGCACCCGAATTTTCACGTGGAGGGTGAGTGGAAAACTATTTTGGAAACACCACCTGACCGAGATTCGAACCTCGATCATCCCGTAATCTGTAGTCTAGTCAACTGCGAGAGTAGTTCAATTGTTTAAACTGGTTTTGGACTAACTTTGCGAGAGTACCATTTGTGTTATTTTATATGCGAATTTAAAATATATTTTTTTAAATTTTAAACTAATTTTTTTAATAATATGTATTTTTGTGTCTTGTGTTTTAAATTTACCTTGAAAAAGTGATGATGCCCACCGCACTACCGTTCGTTTTAATGTGCTCTAAGGTACAAAAAGGTTGGGGACCTCTGCATTGGTACAAAGCCTTGAAACTAACCTAGTCTAGAGCATAGCCTTCGTAATCCAGCACCCTCCCCCCTCTCTCTCCCCCCTCCACTCCTACACAAGACTACCACGCACAACTTACAAGGGGGGAAATACACATCGTCGAGCCTGTGTAGTGGGGGGAGGCAGCGCTCAGGTTCCAACTACCTGGGAGGTAATTAAAGTTGTGTACCCTGAGATAAAAACCATACGTGCTATATTGAGTGCATTATTTTAGTTTAAATAGCTGGGAATTTTTTCCAGAAAAAAAAATCTCCATAGACTGGAATTATTTTGTACAAAAGTGTGAAATATTTCTAAATAGGACCATTTTCCATCTTACCTCTCTACCGCCGGTGCAGGGATAGTTAATAAAACTGTGAGTGATTCAATGACATATCGAAAATATATCTTGATTTTGATCCTCGGTTAGTGTTCTACGTTATAAAGATACGATCACGATGAGTGGTGGTTGTACACGTGTCTTGTCAACATCGGTGGCCTTGGGTTCAAACCCAGCCAGAGTTGACGGATTTTCCTTGAGTGATACAAATTTGTAGCACAACTTCCTGTGGAGGGGAAGTAAAACTTTCTCTCCTATGTCAATTGTGGTGCGTGGAGCAGTTTTGTAAGGTATGCGAAAATACCTTTCCCGACAAATTGGGTAGGACCTTTCGCTCCCACTCATAGAAATTCTCACACACTGATATAATCAGTCGGTTTAGAAAGTGCACGTTAAATACCTCATATAAATACCCATGTGTACTGTATGTTGAGGGGG
>CABFVX010003595.1:0-17891 GCA_902151425.1 Timema shepardi | reverse complement strand
GACAGTCGTTATTTCACATCAAGCGTGACAGTCGTTATTTCACATCAAGCGTGACAGTCGTTATTTCACATCAAGCGGGACAGTCGTTATTTCACATCAATCGTGACAGTCGTTATTTCACATCAAGCGTGACAGTCGTTATTTCACATCAAGCTTGACAGACGTTATTTCACATCAAGCGTGACAGTCGTTATTTTACATCAAGCAGGACAGTCGTTATTTCACATCAAGCGTGACAGTCGTTATTTCACATCAAGTGTGACAGTCGTTATTTCACATCAAGCGTGACAGTCGTTATTTCACATCAAGCGTGACAGTCGTTATTTCACATCAAGCGGGACAGTCGTTATTTCACATCAAGCGTGACAGTTGTTATTTCACATCAAGCGGGACAGTCGTTATTTCACATCAAGCGGGACAGTCGTTATTTCACATCAAGCGGGACAGTCGTTATTTCACATCTAATGGGACAGTCGTTATTTCACATCAAGCGTGACAGTCGTTATTTCACATCAAGCGGGACAGTCGTTATTTCACATCAAGCGGGACAGTCGTTATTTCACATCAAGCGGGACAATCGTTATTTCACAGGAACGCTTTAGTGGCACTTAAAGAGGGACTCATTTAATAAAACTCGGAATTGGAAGCTATCCCCAAGAACCAATGTTTACTAACGTTAAAAACATAAACATGTTTTCAACATTAAAATTATTTAAGTATAAGATCTGTGTTACAACACTGTGATGTGCACAACCTCCCCCTCGCCCCTTTTAAACAGCTTTACGTGCTCTTTGGATGATCCCTAAATCTTAACCTCGATTTTTATATTCTCGGTACCTTGAATTCATTCAATCACCAATTATTTAAAATCATCACAGTTCACGAGCTATAGCGGTTAGACTTGTTTTTTTGCGTCCATTTGTAAAAATAAAGTAACTAATGTACGAGGCTGAAATTGAGTATAACTAGACATTTATATTATGGAGTGTACTCAAGGAATATTTTTAATATTAATATTTAAGGTAAGAATATTTCATTAAAATATTTACATTATGCTACTAATAATAATATTAATACTATAAATATTTCACTATATACATATACGATTTTATATATTTGTTTATTTTAACATATCCTAAACGTAATGCAATACAAGCTTAACTGTCTTAAGTATGTATCAAAGATAAGTAAATTAATTAACATACGTATTCCTTAAACTTTAGTACATTTACCAAGTATGTGGTATAATGTTTTGTAAAACCCATTATGTGTAATATTTTGTTTTAGAATTATATTATATATAAAATGAGGCAAATAGTTTTTATTTATACCAGAATATTGGTTCTAATTGATTATCCTGCAATTATTATATAGTAATAGCTTGTAGTTTATAACATAAAACGATTTGATACACTCTTTTAAGGTTGTAGCAAAATTCTTTGGAAACTCAAAATCTGACCATTTTGGTAGGCTTACTCCGGATGTTAAGGTGTGAGGGGTGGGGAGGGTGGGGGCATGTTCTCCTTGTAATATCTTCAGCGTAGCATCCCGTGATGCAAGCGAAACTTTATGTAGCCTACCTACAGAAGCCTCATGGCTTCTTTGGTGCTGACTGACAACTCACAGCTGACGGCTTTGAAAAGTTACCAGACCAAATTATGTATTCCTACGCCGAACCATATGATCTGCAAAAACATGTGTTTAACAGCTTCACTTCTGACAGTCAACATTAAGGTATATACATAAATGTTGACTGTCAGAATTCAGCTGTCATTCAGCACCAAAGAAGCCATGGGGCTACTGTACATCAGTCTTTGTCACTAGGAGCTATGTTCCAGTTATAAGACCTGCAGCATGGCAACCCGCCACACAGGTCTAGACTCTATGTTGCCTACCTACATCAGTCTTTGTCGCTAGGAGCTATGTTCCCGTTATAAGACCTGCAGCATGGCAACTCGTCACAAAGGCCGAATATAAGGTATGTTTTTACTTTCTCTAGACACCCCAGACAAATATGATTGTGGTCGTAATTTTTTTATATAGAAATCGAGATTTTGATAAATGTTTATGTTTCATGACCACCTGAAACAAAAAAACTGATTTTCGCAATGGCACCTGTCTGTACCGATTTTGCTGAAACTTGATATCTGGTTTTCATAAGGTCTCCCCGAGGTGTAAAGTCCAAACACTGTTTGTCACTATAAACGAGATGGCCGTTCTAATTCCTCATGAAAATTAATTTGAGGTTACTTTATATAGGGTAGATTTTCCAATTTTCATCATTTCTCCACAACTATTTGACATATGAAATATCTTATCATTGTAAAGTTGTCTACTAAGGATAAAAGTCTTTTATTTGGAATATATTTTTATAAAACTATTTTTTTTTAGCTATAAGCAAATATACATACTTTTTAATTAAGGCCTTTGAAAATGAATTTGATTCTTATGCTCTTTGATGTACAAAAATGTTTTTCTTTTCTCAATTTTTGTGTAACAGTGTTCCTAGTTCCTAATGCAATAGAGTGAGTATGTAACACTGTATATTATTTCATTTATGATCCTTGGAGTAGTGTTCCTACAACAATATATATACCAATTATTTCGTTTCACAAATCCTGCTAGTTTTTAGTAAATGTCTATTTAAGATAAAAGCGGGACAAGGTCAGTGCTGTGCCCCGTACCAATTAGTTTGTATCATTTTCAGTTGGTTTAATGTCTGGTGGTGTTGTTCGTTTACCCTGAGAGGTAGAGAGAGCAAGCTTACCTCGCATATTTCTACTATGATATAGTTTTTAAGCGAGGGCTATAGTGTAATCTGATAGCGTTCAGGGTAAATGGTGTGTAAGTGCTATGTAACGTAAATCTAAACCATCTAAAGGAACAGGATGAAGCAGGTGCATTAACCACTGTTCACCTGGGGTACACATAAGTTCACGCCAGATTCTGAGCTCCCTGAGCCAGGTTGAGTCCATCAACACTGGGGTTCGCTAATGTCATTGCTCAGTGATAAAACACTTCCCGGGGACGATTCCTGGATAGCTCACTGGTTAGAGCATTGGTGTACTAAGCCGAAGGTCCCGGGTTTGATTCCCGTGTAAAGGTGTCATTTTACAATTTTCAGAACCTCCCAGTTGTTAAACGACTCCCTTTTAATAAAGGGACCATTGTAATCGTAATGGCCAGTCTGCGTAAGTTCTTTGTGAGGTAGGATTATGTGAAGAGGGGGCTGGGTTACTACCTGAACCTAGCATTGTGGAGGCTGGCTGATTGACTCAAGAAGGATTTTTGTCTACTTCTCTATAGTGAAACCATGTTTAAAACTAGCTTTTTTTTAATGTCTCTTGATGGCACCTAGTAATACCCGTGTTGAAAGATTCAAGCTCTCCTACGGAGTGACTCCATTTTGACCTGGAGGCTTTTGGTTTGGTATATCCTGGTCTGTGACCTTTGGGGAGGATTTTAAGCACCATTGTGTGTGTGTGTGTGTGTGTGTGTGTGTGTGTGAGTAAGGTGGGGCAGGACTATCAGTATAGCTGGACTCCCGAGCCAGCGTTAAGCGTGCTAACCTCTCACCTAACCCTGCCAGTCTCGACCAATGAATAAAGCCGTCCACACATCTGCCCGGGGTCTACAAGGTGTAGGGTAACATTCGCCGACCGTAATATTATTTTTATGTTCGTGGAACTATCGCGGGTGAAGTTAGGAGAGGGGAGGTCGGCATTAATTAGCCATGATCCAAGGGCCGAATGCAGAATTTCCTGAAAGTTTACCAGTTAATTAGACCCTTTCAACCCCCCCCCCCTCCTCCCGTGTCAGTCTGGCTTGGACTCAACCCTCGCGTGCGGAGGGCTGAAGAGGGGAATTAAGAGATGGGCGGGGGTTGGACGGTCGCTCGTAGAGGGAACAGAGCGAATGAATGAACATATGTGATACGAATATATTGTACACGTATGTTATTGGCTTGCTGTTTAGGTAGCTACTACCACTCAGATGTTGCGCTTTGGTTAAATACCTGAAGGAGGTTCATCCTTACATGTACACATAACAAAGCGACATCATTGTTTTTTTACACTATGGACACCATTAGGTATGTTAATGCTGAAGATAGAACAACCGGATAGTTTCTGGAGTGGCAAAATGGTAGTTTCTATATGGATTGCCTTCTACCAGAACTGCTAGATCCACGATTTACACGAAATATGCTAATCAGAGAACCAACACAAGTGGTTACACGTGTCAGAATAAATGACGTAAGGTGAAATAACACCGTTTGTGAAATAAAAGGAAAGTAGGTTCTAAATATAATTTATTTTTGTATATAATATTTGACAACATTATTTGTTCAACTTGATGGTGTCAGTTAGCTCTAAAATGCATTTAACGATAACTAAAACTCGAGTGACTTACTCTCTTCTCATTGTTAAAAATAAACTTTCATATTACTAGTATTGTTTACAAAACCACCTAGGCAATGTACTTAAATATATTCCCCGGCCACCATTGGACTCACTAGTCACTACTGATATCAATTTCTGTTGGGACGACATTGTTTCTGGACTGTGTAGTGGGTAGGCGATCAGCCGCGTAATCTTCCTCTTGACCTTGAGATAGTTTTCCATTCCTTTGCTTCTCTTCTTCTGACATGGGGAGGTAGGGTAAGGGTAAAGAGGATAAGATTAGACAGAGACAGACGCTGTAGTTCAAGATAACAGCACAGAGCATTTCATTTGAAGACATGAGGCCTAACACGAATGATACTTTCTAATGTACCGAGGTGGCCCCCTTAACAACATCTTAAACAGCACACGAGTTTGGTGTTTACTGGAAATTGTTTCTTAGCACCGTGTCTTACTACCCATTCGGGTTATAAGCCTATGTATTAATGCACAAATGTGTTAAGGATTAGAAAGATTGAATTTAGAGGAAGTACATATGTATTTGCATGAAGGGGGAGTTAAAAAAAACACCCTCACTGCAACCTACCGGGATCGAATCTCGAAGTACAGTATCATGCAAGAGTAGTGCCTTAGCACATGCGGCCACAGGAGCGGGTTTTACTGGAATTAATAAAACATTATTTTCTATTAACCTATCTATACAATGGCTTGTCTGTATGAACAGAGTTTTAAAGTCGACATTTTCCGTTCTGGAAAGTCCATCCACAAATTTCTATTGATCACTTAGACCTAAATGCCCAAAAAGCATAGCAAGGAGGGGATATAGGGGTTTGGGTGCCCCCTTGAGCCCCTGGAATTTGATGCACTATGGCTATGGTAGCATTTTTTAGTAATATTAGGTTTCCACGCCCTTGATATCTGGGAAACGAAAGGTATAGGGAAAAGAACGACTGGTTTTGAAAAAAACTGCTGATTATCAATATAGTTTGTTATCTGGTGTATAATCACATATTTAATATCAACTTACGATGGGAATTTTGTAATTATTGGGTTGTGTAGTGAAACCAATTGACACGAAACGAGAATGACAGACACACCCTTTTCAAAACTTTCCCGACAGTAGACGACTCTGTCTGCTAGTATCTTGGTTTAGGCACATGCGCACCGAGTAGGTTTGATTCACTCTTCTACGCATATTTTATGGATAAGCGCTGACAAAGCTGACCTTATTTCTACTAGTACGCAGTTAGCTAGCGCTGATTTCTTTGGATTCGCTTAAATCTCGTCTCGGGATCACATTTCAGTCCTGTTCTTGTTTCTCGATGAGATTGTGAATCCACAGTGACACTGTTGTTTTCTCAATCTCTCTACGCGGTAATGCCTCTCCTCATTACCTCTTAGACTAAGCCGCCGATAATTAGCTATTTGTTAGAGACAGCGATAAGGTTGAAAAGATTTGTTACGAAGAACAAACATTCCTTTACATCACGAAAATAAAAATAGTTGTAATTATTTTACAGGCACATGATATTTCTTTAAATAACTTTAAATTTATATACACGTTGTGCGATGAACGTTTGATTGTTGGATGTATTTCCTGTTTTCTGGTTCATTTCTGTGTGAATGGGTGTACACAATAATATAATACACTCTATCTCTAATTAAGAGTAATAAAATGGGAGTGGGAAGCATTATATCCTTAACTCATCCCTTCTCCTCCCCTTTCTGACCTTTCTTCCTATTCCCCCCCTACCCGCCTCATTTTTGAAGTTACGGCTTGTTGCGATCCAAAGCTATTTCATTTTAGGAGTTTTATATAATATCATGCAGCTTTATTAGTAGTATACTTAAATAAAAGGGCTGGTAACTATTTGAACCAAGGGGTAGGAAGTGCAGCCACATTAGCCTAAAGAGAGGATGAGAAACCACAGTGAATATCATGTATGCAATTATCCCATAGCCTCCAGAAAGCCCAGTTTAGATTTGAAACCCGAATCTTTGACTAAATGCAATACAAAATATTACCTAATCTGTCAAATTATTGATTAACAAAATAGAATACAGTCATACAGTCGTACAGTCGTTGTATGTCCACAAATTCGTTGCTGCTATAAATAAGTTTATATATGTGCTAGCTAATTGATAAAGTGTGGATATGACTATAAAGTTCGTGGTTCAAGTCACAATAGAAAATATATTGAGTGCTATTATTTTTCACAATATATTCCCCCCACTTCTTTAGAGTGAGTATTGCCAAAATTCATTACAATAGCACTTTGTAATTCTGTCACCTTCAATTTATATGTGAATATTTTCAGCATCTTTTTGTTGTAAATAAAGATAACATTTCACTAAATTACTATCGTCATTTTGTAGTTAGACTATTGATAATATAATTATATCAAAGTAACAGCTGCAAATCCCCAGACTTGACGTATGAATACGTGAAAGTGATCCATATATTTTCTAGCTGTCATATATGTACTGTACATTAAAAAGAAATTGGGGTGTAGGCTATATATGTGTATTATATACCCTAAATCTTTAATATTTTTTATAATATTCAATATATTTATACTATTTTTCATATATTGATGTATTTCTTAGGGGCAATTTTCTTTTTCTTAAGATAAACATACCCCAATTTTCTTACGAATGTAAATATCTAACAGCTGGAAAATGTCACGGCTAGAGGACACGAAGCACGGAGGGGTAGAAAACTCTTCTAAACAGGGCTATTTTTCATACTTTTACTGTAATTGTGACTGTAATTTTGACAATTTGTTGTCACTACTAGCGGCTCCCGTTTAATAACGACGGTGTTGCGATCCGATGCCATTTCCTTCTTCTTTGGTTCGCGTGATTACTCCGTGTCAAACGTTCCGAGGCCAGCTTCTCAATTATTCATACGGCCAAGGTTTCCGGTCGATAGCGCGTACCATAACTGGTTTGTCGTCGGCACCAATAGTCGACATGTCGCCATAGTGGGACAGCCGTGGGAGAGCACGGTACGGCATACCATGAAGCCGCTAATTCTTGTTTTCACACTCATATGACCAATGTGTTCAGCGGCTCTCAATTCTGACAGATGTAAGATACACATTCTGCCCTTTGGTCATGGTTTGCTACGCTGCAAGGCCGCTTGGTCTCTTGAACTATACTGGGCTGCCGGTAACGAGGAGATTGGGGTTCAAATCCCAGTCAGGTATACTGAAGGGGGTAGTTTCAAAATAATTTACTACTCTCCCTTCACGCAAATATGGGTGCACCTCCTCAAAATTGATCCTTTTTCATCCCTAATATATTAGCGTGATAAGTTCATATGTGTATAGCCCAAAAGGGTTGTAAGATATGGCAACACAAAAAATATTCATAGATCCCTCCGGGGAAAAACTATATAACATGGCCGAAAACCACTTGTTATTCGGGGCCTGGCGGATGTATTTTATGTTTTGCTGCGACAAAATGTCTTGTCGCGAAACAAAATGATGCAGCCTTAATATGGAACACTACGCCTGATAAGACAATGATACCATGGTAGGTCGAACTTTTTAGAACTATTTTTGGCGGTCAACGTTAAAAACATTCATTTAGTACTGTTTAGTTGGTTCTATACTAATCGGTCGTAAAAAAGTTGACAGTTGGATATAATTATAAAATAAGTTTGAGTATCTATTATAACTGTCATACTTTCCTTCCTAACAGTTTATATATAAATTACCCTAATTTTCTTACGAATGGAAATATCCGTCAGCCAGAAAAAGTTACTAAATCTACTTTTACATATTCATGTCAAGTCACGTGATATTAAGCTGTAACTTTTGACAGAATTTATAGATACCTTTATTTATTAGGTGTTCTCTCTTGCGACATATACATTCCTTTTGTGAATGCACCCTGTCCTCTGCCTCCTCCTTCAGCTCCCAGAATGATCTTCTTTCCTTCAAGTCATCCAATATTTGAATTCTCCTTCTTATTATGCTCCTCTTTCCCTCAACCTTTCTTTCTATGACGTCGTGCAGAAGACAGGTCCTTCTAAGGATGTGTCCGATATCAATCTCTTTGCAATAAAGCCCATATTAACACACCCAGCCCTAGACATTCACTTATTGGATATGAGGATAAATCTGTAAACACATAGTAAATATATTCGTCATCATAGCAGGAATCGAACTAGGATCCTACGTTATCCACTAATTTGGTTTTAGTGGCTGAGAAGACCTAAATTACAATCTATCATAAAAATATATTATATAAGTCGTGCAAGAACCATCTGTGCGGTATGGCTTACTTAGCTAACTATATGAGCCACTGAAACTGGTCAGCTCATTCTACAATGAGAAGTCATAATATTTGTTTAGTCCATAGCATCTTGTCAGGGAATTTAACATTGGAGGGGTAAAATATAGCAAGTAGCAATGTCTCAGCCCATCCCAGCAACACCGACCAGGTAAGGAAGCTGGCATCCACTTTACCTGGGCGTCATTAGTTGGGACTATCTGACCCTCCATCTCGGCCCGGCATATTATGTTCTGCTAAAATATCATGAAATGTGAATTTCAAATCTGAATTTGCATTGATCAATTAAGACATATTTTTAAAATTAACGAGTAGAGTTAGGTTGAAAAAAAAAATATATATCACAATGTACTACAAAATGAGATAAAATCAAACGATTGGGGTATAAGAAGAAAGGTATTTATAATTGTATGGTTAAAAATTAAGTAATTTTATCATTTTTAAACTGTTTAAACATTAAAAGTTTTTTTAAGATATTAGAAATATTTTATTGTGTATGCCTACACCTCTTAACAATGGTAAACGAAAAGCATAAAATATAATTCGTGAACTTTAATGATTTGAAATAATTGAATCACTAAAGTTTGGAATGGCCCCAAACGTGCAGTTATTATTACTGGGACTAGAGCCCAGCAACTAAAAAAACACTCAATAAGACCCGCTTCAGTGGCCGAATGGTCTAAGGCGTCACTCTCACGTTAGACTGTCCTGCTGTTGATAGGAAGATCTAGCTTAGGTCGGGTCTACTTAGCGTGGTTTTTATAAATGGTTTCCTACTCTACTTCCACCCAAATGCTAGTACACTTCCTTTAAAATGCTTTCGTCCTCACCCCAAACCCATATGAGTAATCATCATATATGTGGATACCCTGAACAGGTAGTAAGACGCAGTGATAATAAATATTAATATAAAAAATCTACAAGGACGTGTGAAACTTGAAAATCTGGTGCTGGTTTAGTAGAATTTCTAGAAACAAAATGCGCCGGCCGAATGAAGGTCAAAATAAGGCCTGTGAAGGTTTCCCACTCCAGTTGGCCCTCAGATAAGGGTGTCATTCTCAACTAGACTTGTTTGACGGTGGCGTGGAGGCCGACACAAAACACAGGAGCTTGGAAAGTACGTATGTTTGACCTGTGAAATCTCCGCTTCCCGTGACAAATAAAACACCCCCTTACCCTACAGTCACAAGATTTAGCGAGTGGTCAACACTCCTGCTTCCATCCCGGTGGTGTTATCCTAAGCTCATTGACCCTAAATGACGGTTACATTCCTGCCCATTTAGTATTCCCTACCCCCCTCCCACCATTTGATTTTGGTTAGAATTCCTCAGAGAACGTTGTTATCCCTGGATTTACTTAAATATTGTGGACCCCCTCTTAGAGTTTGTAGCATACCACGTGTCTCCATGAGGTGCATTCTGGGACTACAACGCTCTGACGCCCAATCTTCCCCCTCCCCCTACTTGTTATTGACACTGCGCCCCCATATGACTTAAACAAACACCGGACCAGCATTTGCTGCATTAATTGCATCGTTTATTCCCTAATGATGTTTGGGATTGGAATATCAATCTGTGTATAGGACCCTTCCCTTCTCCACCCCCTTTTCTCTTCCGCCCATAATAATCCTCCCTGTACCCCATCCCGACCCCTCCGACTGATTGCATCCAATAATTGTGTTGATTTTGAAAACGTTATCTTTAAATTGTACAGCTAAATACACCCCCCTTCCCCCCTCCCTTTCTGTGGAGCTTCACCCCTAACTCTAATTAATTTTGACGCGTTTGTATTGTAATGTGGTAGCTAAATCCAAAACGTGGTATTGTCGCTATTAACATCAGTGTCTGTTCTCGGTAACTAAAGCTAACCCGCTCCGGTGGCCGAATGGTCTAAGGCATCACTCCGGGGCTCTAATCCTGGTTGGGTCTACTGAGGGTAGTTTTTTCTAAATGGTTTCCCACGTAAACACGGGTAGATTAGCTCTAAAACTGCTTCCTTCCTCATCCCTATTCCATTATAGTAATTATCATACATGCGTATAGCCTGATCAGGTAGTAATAAGCGGTGCAAAGGAAAACCACTAAAACTATCTGTTCTAGAGAAACAAGGTTATAATATTTAGTTTTAAGTGCCAACGTTCAACACAAAATACTCTAAATACTTAATGTTAGTGGTGAATTAATACACGGCCTAATGATGTTGAAGATGTCTAGAGGGTGAAGATCACATTGACCCGGAGAGAGGCTGCGAACAGCACGCGGGAGATATTACATATACACGCTGCCGCTAGGATATTTATTGAAGATATATCAATTGGTCGGGCTCGAACCCCCGCCTGCCGGATCAGGGTGAGTAGTTCTGACCACTCGTCCGTCCTTGCTGACTCTTGTCCAGCTCCGGTTCACTCGAGGTTTTGCGTCATAGAACGTTGATTGTATATAATATATGAAGGGGAAAAGGGGGGAAATTCAATTTGAACACAGATTGGGTTATTGCTGCTAACTCTTAGAGACCAATGTGGTCCAACTGGGGGGCCATGGGCCAAATGTGGTCCTCACAATATCCTGAAGGAAAATGAAATTGAAAGCCTCGGTGGTAGATGTGAAATATCAAATGATTCAAATAAAAACATTAATTTAAAAATCTTATGATTGCATTTTATTCGGAATGTTTTTATTTATAAATATATTTATAAATTTAGGTTATACATATTTATAATTCTAAGCTGTAGGGTGATTGTGAGATGAAATGGAGGACCTACAGTTTAACGTGGAATCCGAACCACGGTGGAGGCCAGGCATTCCCCACATTCATGGGTTTGGTAATCAGATAAATCTTTGCCGGGACCGAGGATTGAACCCCGGCCGCCAGCATAGAAGTCTGACACCTTACCCCTAGATTGCCAGGTCACCTTCAAATACAATCAACGCTGAGATTACCCATCCGGGATATTATCTTATTTACACAAGGATGGGGTAGGTTTGAGAAAGGTACACTTTTATAGAAATAGTAGCAACATTTGCTCTGAGGAACAGTGTGAAAACATTAAAGAATAACCAACCACCTCAATAAACACAGCCGGGATTCAACTTGTCACTCGCGGACCATAGAAGACCGATACCTTTGCCCACGTGTCTGTTGAGTCTGGTCCAATTGGGTTGAAATTGAAACAATTTTAAAAGTTGTGGCATAAACTGTCAAAAACCGCAATACAATTTACACCCTTTTATTTTAACATATAAGCCATTTAAAAAATTGTGAATACCTGTAGCCTGATAAAAATAAGATTATTGACTACGGTATCTTATAAAGCTATACTTTGTATCTAATTACTAATTATATATTTTAGTTGAAGTAGGATTAAAACAATTATCTTTCGATGTGTTTTACTCCCATAGTAGTTCCGTTAAGAAGCACTAAAAGAGTACCAAATATCTTTGAAATTGGCTCAAATATACAATAATTATATCAGAACCGTTTCTATTGGTAATGTTTATGGTTTGAAATCCCTATCAAAGAGATATTAAACTTTGATAAATGTAATTAAACTGATTATGATACGTTAATAGAATATTAAATTGGTGCGGGTATTCATTATGTTTAATAGAACAAATGCACATACTTATCACGAAATTAGATCTGAAGAAATAGACAAAGACCATGTTGTCCAGGTGTATGCTAATTGTGTTCCAAGTTTGCTCACAACTCATTTGTTACAGATGGATATTAAAGATACCCGCCTAATAATAAGTTTCAAAGTAAGCTTGTCATTTTAGCAACGTAAGCAATATTCGTTTATTAACTATTTTTATATAGTTTATTGGCGTTTTATTTTTATTTATTAATTCATAATATCATAACAATCAAATAACATAACAATATACTTACATAAATTGTTTCAGATTTACTCCCAATAAAACTAATCCATTTAATGCCACGAAATAATTTCTGTGAATATATGGTTTGTGTGTGTGTGTGTGTGTGTCGAGTTTGATAGCTTTTCTAATTAATCACATATCCACCTCATCACTAATGGAGAAGTCCAAAATGTTCATTTTACCTAATGTACAATTAACCTAATTGAACATTTACATTTTAGCTCCCTCCTCATACTACAGAGCGCTCGCCTCCTCACCGTCTTTTGTCTGGATGCTTACTTTACCTAATTGCCTCCAGGGCTCGCGTCGAACGGCGCTCCTGCCGCCACCTAGAAGAGTATGGCCGTCCAAAAGTTGTTTCCCGCCATCCTATTTCAAGTAATGATTCTTGACAGTCCTTCATTCAGATTAATTTCTGGTTATGATTTGCTAAAAGGAAGGAAGGAAAGGGTATACAGCTAGTGAAGACCATTATATTTAGTTTTACTACTCAATTTCGTTAAAAGCTCCCTCCGTAGGATATCGAGTTATAGCTCTCCTCGGCAAACCGACATAATCTCACTCACCAATAGGATGATGAAATGGTAGTGCTTTGTCTCGTAGTCAAATTTGTATTTTACCCTAGATTGGTACTAAAGCCCAAATCTCAAATTTACAGAAACAACAGTGATTAAATTATTTTTGTTTAAATATTTTATTCGCATGGCCCATACAATGTGTTTTAGCTTTATAGCTTCATGGAAATATATATATAAATAAATAAAAATAAAAAATACAACCTAGGCCAATTCACTCTAAATATAAATTATTTAGACTTTACTACATCACATTTATATAACGTTTTGTAAATGTATCTGTCCTACTTTGAAATTTATGTTTAGAGAATATGTATCCGCATTTGCCTGTAAGCTGAATGAGGAAAAAATTAGGAAAAGGGACCACACGTTACATCCAGCTGGTAAGCTAGCCCTGTCACAGGAAAACAAAACTCTAGATACACCTGATATTTATTACGTGTCCCTTCCAATGTAGGTAACTTTTTATGTTCATTCCTTTGATAGATTTAAAAAAATAAAATTAGAAACTGTTCAAATGCTCCTTACGTTGTCGTCCATTAAGAACCGAACATTCATAAAGGAAGTTTTCATCAAACTAATTTAATCATATCTCCTCTATGCATCGTAAATACGTCCGCAATGGTCGCAAGGCGCATACCTCCAGACATTCCTCGAGTAATCGTCCGGTAAAACGACCCTGATGCGCGGGGAGGAAAGCAGTGCAATGTCTGATTACACCAATACATTATCTAAATCAGCCTTGTAGACCTCCTTGTTCAATTTAGCTCTGCCGGGGAGGGGGAAGCTTGTTAGCATTGCAAGGGGCTGAAGGAGCCATTACTCTAGCTAGGGGGTGAAGTGTGCTGGGGAGTTGAGGGAGGTTAGGGGATGAGATAGCACGAGGAATTATCCTGGACCGAGAAGAATTATACTAGCTGTAACAAAAACATCATAAAGATTGTTGAAACAAACACTCATAGGCCTATATTTCTATAGTAAAACAATAAACAACGTAAATATTTTAACTAGGGGTTGGTCCCCCCCCCCCTTCCTCTCACACTGTTTTCTCAGAGTATCTACAGAAGAATGATGACACATTTCTTCATCTTACTTTATTTTAATTGAAATAAGTTAAACACATATACCGTTACATTTTAAACTAAGATGTGTAGAGAAACCGAAAGCCTTAGCTTTGTCATTAAAGCCGTAATATTATTATTCCACTAAATTATCGATTATTCGGGTTAATTAAAGGGTGGAGTGGCACATATATTTGAGAAACACGGATAATCCGGATTAATAACAAATTTATTCTCTCATCATATCTCAAATTAACACCTCCTTTTAAACACATAAGACTCATTTTGAGAATTAGTTTGTGATGTGATTGCTAGAAAATAAATTCAACAGAGAAACTTGTTCTTATCACCACGAATTGCTACCTATTCAGGTTATAGTGCATATGTGATAATTACTCTAACGGGGTAGGGATGAAGAAGGTGGTTAAATACAATCTTCCCGAATTCACATGTAAGGAAACTAGGACATATTTAGAAAAAATGCCTTCACTACATTTGACCGGGATTCAAACTCCCATCTCCCCGCCATTAGCATGCCAGTCTAACGTGAGAGTGATTGATGCCTTAGACCATTCAATCACTGAAGAGGGCTAGCAATCCCTTGATAGTAGGCAACCTGCTCGGGAGTCTAGTTCAAGTGTGGCTGAAAAGTGAAAACCAACATAAAATACCTGAGAGGCTCGCAGATAAATTGAACACCGGATAACCAGAGCACGAATAATCGAGATTTTACTGTATTAATGGTTTATCAGAGCTATCCGTCCCACCGGGCATGCGGACTAAGTTGTTTTGTGTTGTATGCTCTGGTTTGTCAGTGATAGGGAGGTCGGGAAACGAATCCCGGCTGGATGCACTACTGTGGTTTACCGTTCTCCCTCAACACAAAAGCAGATACATTTCCACTAAATTTCTCCTTCCTCAGCCCCGCTTCATTTCTATAAATACGTGGATAGTCGGCGGACCCACATAAAAGAAAATAATCAAAGATAAATTAGTACATGAGATACATTAATAACTTGGATAGTATCTTTATTCAGATATGTATTTCTTTCCAGTCCAATTTTATAGTTAGGAACTTGTCCGATTGATAAAATATATATTGTATCTACCTTCACGTATTCATACGCCAAGCCATGTAATCTGCAGATGTCACATTTTATCGATATTATCAATACCTATAAAATAACACTAATAATAGATATTCCTTAAATTTAAAAAAAAACACCTAGGCATGGGAACTGATCCCGGGATATTTGGCTTAGTATGCCAATGCTCTTACCACTGAGATATCCAGAAGGAGTTGCGTGCCCAGGGTAGTTTTTCACTCATATTTAAGGCAGAGTCTATGATGGACGTGAGGAAATCGTCAGCTACTAATGTGTGATCAATAAATATCACAAGCTATCCGATAACACAGCCACCATTGGCTCGGTAGTTGGCTTCTTGCTGCCGAAAGTACAGTCACAATTTCTACCAATGTGTATGCTTTATGTAGCTTGCCATTTCCGCATATCTATTACAGACTCTGCCGTAAAATATGAGTGAAGAATAACCGTGGGAACGGGACGACTCTTAAGAGAGCTAAATTATTAGAACATTGACGCACTAAGTCAAAGATACCGGGTTTAATTCTCGTGTACAGGCGTCATTTTTCAATTTATAGAATGTGATATTTATATACGGCTATAGTTGTAGCTAACAACCATATTAACTTGGCAATTTAATCCACGAACAATAGAGTAAAAGGTCATCAATGTTAACCTAATAAGTTTTTATTTTTTAAATTTTCTTTCCTTTGAAAAATTAGTCTGTGTAGCGATTACTGAATGCAGAAACTCATTTTAAATACACTTTATAAAAACATTAGTTGGGCACACATCTCAAGGCCTCATTTATGATTATTTGATTCTAATTCAGGGATTGGCAATTGGTCGATATCGCGGCCATTATTAGTCGATCATGTAAGAAATTTAGATCGTCATTAAAAGTTGATCTTAGAGTCTTAAATATGTCAAGACCTTTCAAATATTATTTGAGTGCTACCAAAATAACCTTGATTGGCTAAATTCGGCGTTGTTATATAAAATAGTTTAATATGAAAACGTACTTTATTTATTCTTTTTTTTTCATAATAGTACGGACATATTCATTTAAATACATATCAAATTTAATAATTAATAACTATAATAGGAGGGGGGAAAGCAAAAGTAGAGAAGATAACGATGGGTGATCGCGTGGTCTTTCATAAATTTGTTAATCAATCGGGGCTCAAAAAAGTCACCAGCCCCCTGAGTAAGGATGTGGTGTTGAAAGAAAAGTAGGGATAATAGTAAGTATCGGTATCAAAATTTTAATCTGGATTTATTTTATCTAGTAATAATAATTTCAACTTTTAATCATAATTGTACTTCCAATTTTTTTTTAAACTGAACATTATAAATATTGAGCTCTACAAAAGTTTTTTTTTTAGTTTGTGATATCCGAGCTCATTTATAACGGAAGGGGTGGTAGAATGGTCACCACTTGCCCCATCGCCCGGTGTATTGATAAACAAAGATGAAAGAACAGCTATGGACTATGATGAGCTAGAAGAGATCGAATGCTGGAGTTGCTTCTTGTTTGTCAGGCAGAAAATGAGTGAGAATTGAGAAATAGTGTCATTTGTTCTTTCTCCACAGCCCACCCTAGTAAAAATCTAATCACAACACGAGGAAAGATAACGAAATAGTTGCTTATCTCGATTCCGATCCGATACTAGAGTGAGTGTACTAATATCAGTAGGAGTATCGAGTAAAAAAACTAGTATCGAAAGTAAAATATCGATATAAGTATAGTATTGATACTTTTCTCACTACCCTACCCCTGAGCTAATGTAATCTCTTTTGATAAATTATTTACCCCCTCGTAGCCCTCCGCCATCCTTCTCTCTTCCCACGCCGCGGGACGGTATGTTTTCGGAACGGTCAATAGTGTCGGATGCCAATCTGAGGAAGTGCGCTCGGCCGCTGCAACTCATTCCGGAAGTGGCTCTCCTCCATCAAAATAATAAAAAAAGAAGCGAGTGTATGTGTTGGTGAGGGTAGTGGGGAGAAGGAAGGAAGCTCTCCACTCTTCTCATTGATGAGAACATGACGCTAGAAGCTTGTTCAGCGATGATGGTTGGTCCAGATTTCCTTGTGTAGCCTCCGTTGTGCGGTTTATCTTATCTTTAGGTCACTGAGGGTCAAGCGATGGGAGGTTTTGATAAATAAAACATTATCTGCACTCTTACTGGTTTTGTAACGGTTTAGAGTGTGAGGATTACTATTGTAGGCTATTTACATATGTTTAAAAAAAACTAATTTTCAAACTTAATTTAGCATAAATAATCACGCTATTGGAGTTGTTGAGGCGGGGTTGTAGGGAATGTGGGTTAACAGAAGTGTTTTTGTAGTTTATACAGCAAATCTATTTTGCCTCGAAAAAAGTTTAAGTATCACTCCGGTAGAAACACAGTTTAATTTTCTTCACAAAGTGAACTCAACAGTTGTCGAATTTCTGTAAAGGATGTCCAGGAATTTAATGACAACTTCTTTTCTTCATTTAAAAAGTTTGTCATCTCATGCTCATATCAAATATTCAACAACTACTGATCATATTACCATGTGAAGAAAATTAAACTGTATATTTCTATTGGAG
>CABFVX010003594.1:62769-82044 GCA_902151425.1 Timema shepardi | reverse complement strand
CTGCACCTAAAAACACAAATAGTTCTTCCCTCCCCGAACCCTAAAAAAACCATTCTCCTACTGTGCAATCCTATCCAGCCTTCTCTCTAGAGATAAACTTAGCTAATTCACGGCAACACCACACCCCTTCCATATACAAAATGTGAAGACGGGGTTGGGGAGGGTAAATAGGGTGGGGGGTAATGTTGAGATTACTCGGGGTAGTAAGTGCACAAGTGATATTACCGCCGAGACTCTCTCTCAGTTGTATAAATGACCTTGTCATGGTCAAAAGGCACGCCAAACCCCATTCAAACAAGGCTGATAAACCTTGAAAGCTGTTGCTAACGTCTCGACAGATGATAATAATTCAGAGGTACAGTTTTTAACTAGCTCTGCTTAACCTGGAAACACGACACTGCCAATGAGTGTTCTACTGAGTGATAATAGTTCACAGGTACAGTTAAATATCGCTCTGCTTACCCTGGACACATGACACGACACTGCCAGAGTGTTCTACTGAGTGATAATAGTTGACAGGTACAGTTTAAACTAGCTCTGCTTACCCTGGCAACACGACACCACCAGAGTGTTTTACTGAGTGATTATAGTTCACAGGTACAGTTTAATCTAGCTCTGCTTACCCTGGAAACACGACACTGCCAATGAGTGTTTTACTGAGTGATAATAGTTGACAGGTACAGTTTAAACTAGCTCTGCTTACCCTGGCAACACGACACTGCCAGAGTGTTTTACTGAGCGATTATAGTTCACAGGTACAGTTTAATCTAGCTCTGCTTACCCTGGAAACACGACACTGCCAATGAGTGTTCTACTGAGTGATAATAGTTGACAGGTACAGTTTAAACTAGCTCTGCTTACCCCGGAAACACGACACTGCCAATGAGTGTTGCACTGAGTGATAATAGTTCACAAGTACAGTTAAATATCGCTCTGCTTACCCTGGACACATGACACGACACTGCCAGAGTGTTCTACTGAGTGATAATAGTTCACAGGTACAGTTAAAACCAGCTCTGCTTACCCTGGAAACACGACACTGCCAATGAGTGTTCTACTGAGCGATTATAGTTCTACAGGTACAGTTAAAACTAGCTCTGCTTAGCCTGGAAACACGACACTGACAATGAGTGTTGTACTGAGTAATAATTGTTCACAGGTACAGTTAAATCTAGCTCTGCTTACCCTGGAAACACGACACTACCAATGAGTGTTGTACCGAGTGATAATAGTTCACAGGTACAGTTAAATCTAGCTCTGCTTACCCTGGAAACACGACACTGACAATGAGTGTTTTACTGAGCGATAATAGTTAACAGGTACATTTAAATCTTGCTCTGCTTACCCTGGAAACACGACACTGCCAATGAGTGTTCTACTGAGCGATTATAGTTCTACAGGTACAGTTAAAACTAGCTCTGCTTAGCCTGGAAACACGACACTGACAATGAGTGTTGTACTGAGTAATAATTGTTCACAGGTTCATTTAAATCTAGCTCTGCTTACCCTGGAAACACGATACTGTCAATGAGTGTTCTACTGAGTGATCAGAACCATTCATAGGTACATTTTAAACTATCTCTGCTTACCCTGTAAACACTCCACGACACGATACGACACTGACAATGAGTGTGACTAGTTTTCGAACCCCGATCTCTCAGTCATCGGTAGTCCCATCAGTTGCGAGAAAAACGCCTTAAGCCATTTGACCACCGATGCATGTAACAGTGACCTTAAAGGGTGATCAATAAACCAGTAGACGCTTTTCTCTAAACTTTTTTGATCCCCTTCCCCCCCCCCCTCCCTACAAACCCTATGGTATAACAAGTAGAAATATATCGTGACCCCTCCGACCTTCAATCTGTGTTACGCAACTTTTCATGTCAATATTGAATGTCATATTTCCATAGGAAAGCTTTGGTGGCACTAAAAGAGAGAAACTCGGATTTGATAAGGCAAAATTAATTTTAAATCATTAATATAATTGATAAAGAATGCTATAAGATTTTATTACGTTTATTTATGAACGATAATTGAATTTCAAAATTAGAATCCAAGCAAAAGATATGTGTTAGGTAACAATATAATATACCCACCCTTCCCATGTGTAACACCATTTAGACACTATAGATCTCTCTACACTCTATGTAACATCATGTAGACACTAGATCTCTCCACACCTATGTAACATCATGTAGACACTATAGATCTCTCCACACCTATGTAACATCATGTAGACACTAGATCTCTCCACACCTATGTAACATCACGTAGACACTAGATCTCTCTACACCTATGTAACATCACGTAGACACTAGATCTCTCTACACCTATGTAACACCATGTCGACACTAGATCACTCTACACCTATGTAACATCATGTAGACACTAAATCTCTCCACACCTATGTAACACCATGTAGACACTAGATCTCTCCACACCTATGTAACACCTTGTAGACATTAGATCACTCTACACCTATGTAACATCATGTAGACACTAGATCTCTCCACACCTATGTAACATCATGTAGACACTAGATCTCTCCACACCTATGTAACACCATGTAGACACTAGATCTCTCCACACCTATGTAACATCATGTAGACACTAGATCTCTCCACACCTATGTAACATCATGTAGACACTATAGATCTCTCCACACCTATGTAACACCATGTAGACACTAGATCTCCCTACACCTATGTAACACCATGTAGACACTATAACTCTCTACATCTAGGTAACACCATGTAGACACTAGATCTCTCTATACCTAGGTAACGCCATGTAGACACTAGAACTATCTATACTTATGTAACACCATGTAGACACTAGAACTCTCTACACCTATGTAACACCATGTAGACACTAGAACTCTACACCTATGTAACACCATGTAGACAATAGATCTCTCTACACCTATGTAACACCATGTAGACACTAGAACTCTACACCTATGTAACACCATGTAGACACTAGATCTCTCTACACCTATGGAACACCATATGCATTAGAGCTACCCCCATTCATGTAGACATTCGCGTTTCTTACAACCCATCTCCCATTTAAGACAATGTAGACACTCTCTTGAGAGAGTTACGTTGTCCATAGATTCCCAATTTTGGAATCACGGTAACACTAACGTTAATTAAATATAAATAAACATAAAAAACAAAACAAGAATCAGCTAAAATAAAAATTCAATCAAGACACCAATAATAGATTTGGACTGTTTGAAAACAAACGGTTCGCTAAAATTAAACCCAGTCTAAATGATTAGTCTGGCCAGTACTTGCAATTAAAGTTTTACTGGATATGTATAAAATAAAATGTAACAAAAGAATACGAACCCAAGGTCTCTTCCAGCTCGTGCTGAGAACTATGCACTGCATTACTTCCAAAATCACAACACAAATGTTTTTATTTGATTAATCTATATTCACCGCGATGTTTGGTCGCTCAAACGTTATTGGTTGATTCTACTTCACCCAATAGCATTGCTTTGGGGACTGCAGATCGTCAGAAGAAAAGCTTTATCGTTGCTCTCCCTCAGTTAACTGTTGCCAAATCTCCTCGCTCTCAGTTACGTCTGAAGGTGATGTGTCGAGGTAAGAAGAAGCTAATGGCAACCTTGACCAACCAGCGTAGAGTTGCGAAACTTCCGTCTTATATTTGAGGAGAGTTTTGACCACACGAAAACAAGATAATGACAAGCTGTTTCTGGTAACTTGTGCGGCTCTATTATAACGACCGCTACCCCGTGACGAACCACTCTATACTGACCTAACCAACAGGAGATAAGAAGGAACACGTGAGTGAGAGACCAATAGGAGACAAGGGTTTCATAGTGAGCCAAAGAAAGATGACCTCAGCCAAGGTGATCACAGGGTATAAGATACAGGGGTGGTCAAACGTCTTTAAGTTGGTACTGCACGGGAAGCAAGTTTGGGAATTATTTTTTTGAATTTCTTATATAAACAAATAAATCAAATCATTCCCCAGTAGAGATATAGGGCCAGTTTCATAGTCAAGTTTAGTACGCCTCAAGTCCGGCGCTACACTAAGTTCATGACGACACCTACCTAAACCAGAATGGAATGGGCCAGTTTCCTATGAGAGAACGGCCCATTCCATTCGAGTTTAGGTAGGTGTCGTCTTGTATTTAGTGTAGCGCCGCACTTGAGGCATACTAAATTTGACTATGAAACTGGCCCATAGAGTTTAATTTTCCTTCCTTAGTTATTTTATTAGTTCTTTAATATCTCTCAAAGACATCCTGGAATTTAGTGACAACTTTTTCTCTTCATTTAAAAAGTTTCTCATCTAATACCGCTATGCTCATGACAGATAATCAACCACTGTTGATATCACCATGTGGAGATAATTAAATTTTTAATATTAGCACCATGTCTTGCTACCCGTTCGGGTTATACGCACTTACGCTAATGTGTAATGGTAGGGTGATTGTGAGATGAAATTGAGGACCTACAGTTTAACGTGGGATCCGAACCACGGTGGAGGCCTGGCATTCACCACATTCACAAGATGTCTTGTCAGAGGTGAGGGAAGGGTTTGGTAATCATATAAATCTGTGCCGGGAACGAGGATTGAACCCTGGACCCCCAACACAGAAGTCTGACACCTTACCCCTAGACAGCCAGGTCACCATGAGAAAATTAAACTCTTTGTTTCTAATGGAGAAATATTTGATCTTTAAATTAATATAATTATTAAATTTTGGCACCAGGCCTTACTACCTGTCCAGATTTCACACACATGAACTAATTACTCTAATTAGTTGGGGATGAGAAAGATTGAATTTAGAGGAAATGCGGGTGACATGGTGGTCTAGGGGTAAGGTGTCAGACTGCTGTTGTGGGGGTCCGGGTTTCAATACTCAGTCCGGACAAATTTTTATCTGATTACCAAACCCTTCCTTAACCTCTGACAAGACGTGTATTAATCACAACTTGTGAATGTGAGGAATGCCAGGCCTCCCACCGTGGTTCGGATCCCACGTTAAACTCTAGGTCCTCCATTTCATCTCACAATCACCCTACCACTACACATTAGCGTAAGTGCGTATAACGCGAACGGGTAGTAAGACGCGGTGCTAATAATAATACTAATTACGATAATGTGTTAGGCATGATTTAAGGTTGAATTTAGAGAGAGTGTATCAGAATATGAGTAGGAAGGAGAGTAGAAAACCAAGAAGGAAAAAACTAGGCCTCCTCTCAGTACAACCGACCAAGATTCGAACGCCAACGCCTTAAGCCATTTGACCACCATTTCAGATAAACATCATTTAAAACTCGTTCTTTACGAAATTGTTTTTTAAAGTTGCTCAATATTATCATATATATTTTGACAAAAAATACCATCGAGGTGTGAAGATAATGTGGATGAAATGCACTGACATTTGGACGGATAGGAAACTCAAAAAATTAATGACGGAAATAACAAAAAAAAAAATTAAAAATAATGAGAATCTAAATCCGACATCCATGCTAACGTATACTAAGTTCAACGCGAGTCTATCGCCCGTATTTTAATCGATATTTAGAAGTTGACCTGAAATGCTTGTTATCCACATACTGGGAGATTGGTTGACTCCCGAGACTAGACTATAAATACAGTCCATAGTCAGTCAATCCTCCATTCAACCTGAACTGCTTGTTATCCACATACTGGGAGATTGGTTGACTCCCGAGACTAGACTATAAATACAGTCCATAGTCAGTCAATCCTCCATTCAACATGAACTGCTTGTTATCCACATACTGGGAGATTGGTTGACTCCTGAGACTAGACAATAAATACAGTCCATAGTCAGTCAATCCTCCATTCGAACTGAGCTGCTTGTTATTAGTATACTGGGAGATTGGTTGACACCCGAGACTTGACTATAAATACAGTCCATAGTCAGTCAATCCTCCATTCGACCTGAACTGCTTGTTATCCACATACTGGGGGATTGGTTGACTCCCGAGACTAGACTATAAATACAGTCCATAGTCAGTCAATCCTCCATTCGACCTGAAATGCTTGTTATCCACATACTGGGGGATTGGTTGACTCCCGAGACTAGACTATAAATACAGTCCATAGCCAGTCCTCCATTCGACCTGAACTGCTTTTTATTCGTATATTGGGAGATTGGTCGACTCCCGAGACTAGACTATAAATACGGCCCATAGTCAGCCAATCCTCCATTCGATCTGAACTGCCTGTTATTCGTATACTGGGAGATTGGTTGACTCCCGAGACTAGACTATAAATACAGTCCATAGTCAGCCAATCCTCCATTTGACCAGAACTGCTTGTTATCCGTACACTGGGAGATTGGTTGACTCCCGAGACTAGACTATAAATACAGTCCATAGTCAGTCAATCCTCCATTTGACCAGAACTGCTTGATATCCGTACACTGGGAGATTGGTTGACTCCCGAGACTAGACTATAAATACAGTCCATAGTCAGCCAATCCTCCATTCAACCTTAACTGCTTGTTATTCGTACACTGGTAGATTGGTTGACTCCCGAGACTAGACTATAAATACAGTCCATAGTCAGCCAATCCTCCATTCGACCTGAACTGCTTGCTATTCGTACACTGGGAGAGTGGTTGACTATAAATACGACATTAACGGCCTTAGATCATTCAGCTATAGTTGCTATCTTTACCTGGTTGCTATATCAATGTTCTGGAACCCGATTCGGTGGTCGCATGGTCTCAGGCGCTACTCTTGCAATAGCTGTTGACGGGAAGGGAAGAAGAAACAACCACAATGGACTTGTGTAGCTTATCAGCTGCAAAACGGTCTAAGTCGTCTCTTCAACCTTCGGCTCTTTTTTATGTGCGCATAACGGCCAACAGGAGTAAACGAAAGAGGCTTTTTAAAAAAAAACTGGACCGGAGCTTTTAACACACCGTAAAGTTCGACCGCATCTCCGCGACAGTTTTAGTAGTTGTTCCCTCTCCCCATCCTTCATCCCTTTACCTACCCCTTTCCTTTCACGCGTAAGGGGATGGCCAGACTGGAGCGAGCGACTAAAATATAAAATAGAACACATTGGTTGTACTGAGAGGTGGCCAGACTGGAGCGAGCGCGCGTTTGAAAGATAGAACTGCTTCTATTTTTACAATCGCGCGCGCTCAAGCCGGAACAGTCTAGTTTACAGGCGCTAGTCAATATTATAGTGTTTTGTTGGTTTATTGAGTGCTGGGAAAACTTCTCATTTTGACATTTTTATTACTATCGATAGGTTTAGCACATTTGCTACTAACGGCCTAATTTAATTGGTAAGATAATAAACTATATATATATATATAATCAATAATCATTTATAATCAAAGTAGGCCTTTTCAAATGAGAATCACCATTAGCGTGGAGAGAGGATGAGAAAACCACAACAATAAATCACTTGTCAAAAGCCACCCTCAGTTCAATGAGCCAAGATTCGAGCCTTTGCCCCCTCGTCAACAACTATCGAGAGCTATTTGCTCACCAGTCTGGCCACTCATTCGCTCACTTGTCAGTCTGGCCGAACCCTAACGCTTTATTCACCATTACCTCAAGTGGCATGAAGGCTACGAACAAAATCTAGATTTTTTAGTTAATTTTTAATTATTTTTGCATTGGACATACCATTGAGGGAATTGTTTTTTGCATGACGTCATAAAAGGTAAGGTTGAGGAAAAGAGAAGCTTAAGAAAGAGGAGGCAGAGTAGACAGGGCCGCATTGGTGGTCTAATTTACTGACAAGAGGAATGGACCTGTCGTAAGACAGAACACATAGTAACAATATAATGATAATAATAAAACAAAAATTATTGTGACTTTATCACCCTCAAAATTATTATGAATATTTACTTTTTATATTACTCCAACCCCCCACACCCCCGCCCTGCCCCCAAAAGTGGATTTTACCTGGCCCTGGCCAAAAATCTGTAACGGTTTTATGGATATTGTTCAAACTTTATATTTAGATACTATGTGGTTAAACCTTGGATTTTTAATTTTAATTTCGACCCTTACCTAAGCTTAAATTAAGGGTTGTTTATTGATGAGTGAATTTTGTTGTATTCTAATTATTATTTTTTAATGGCTACAAAGATTTTATTTTTAATGGATATCTAGGGTGTGTTTTGTGTCTCAAATAACACTGTATGATTGGTTCAAAGTTTTTTTTGGGGGGGGGGTGGGGGGGTGGGGAGGCAGGGGGTTTGATGAGAAGGTAAAAATTCATAATTTTAACAAAGAACTGAGATGAATTTTTGAGCACTCTGATTAAATATCAGACCCATTACTACAACAGCTTGGCATATAAATTATATATCAAAAATAAATTTGTGACATACGTTTTATAATTATTTTGGTTTTCAATTCTTTTATGACATCTATTAAATTTATTATATCCAAACTTGTATCAATTTATGGAATTTAATTTTACATTATTACATATTATATAGATCTATGAATATTTAGTATACATCTATAAATGTATATAATATATTAATTCGATGAATTGATTATAGTTGATGAAATGTGAGTTTCACATTACACAGTGATAAATTAACGCCCGAGGGTCGGGTGTTGTGTCAGTTCTATGTTAAAGCCAGTGATGGTAACATCTTTTATTTCTATTCATTTGAGGTTTTTAACGTGCGATTTACGAGGGTTCTTTTGCACGGTACAAACGACAAGGGGACCGACGACTTTACTTCCACTCCAAAGGAAGTTGTGCTACGGATTTTTATCAATCCAAAAATTTACGTTAACCCCGACCGGGTTTGAACCTATGAATATCAGTTCATGAGGCGAGCACTTTACGTCAAGACCAGCGAGGACGACTCAGAAAACTGCACGTTAAAAACCTCAAATAAAATAAAATAAATAAAAATACGTTATTGCTTTATTTACCTACCAATTTAAATTCGTAAATTTTTCCCTTAAATATATGTTTCATAAGACTCACCAGTTTTTGGTAAATAACACTTGAGATGAAGCTCTATTTTTTGACACTACCTTCAAGCCGATTAAAGAAGGAGAAATCTTATTTCGTAGCTTTATTTCACTTTTATTGTTCTCTCGTAGTGAATGCTTCCATTTTAATAAGTAGACACAAGGAGAAAAAAAAAATACTAAGGAGGGGAAAAAAAAAACAAGCATAATAAATCACTTTAATATTAAGATTGCACAGAGAAAAAGAGACAAGAAAGTTGGTGGAAAAATAATTAAGGTAGAAACGGGTAGGGTAGGTGAAATGAAATTCAGTGTAGCGAAACGGAGGAAGAAATAGGATTTTAAAATGTAGCGAGTAAAACAGCAACGCCTTCGGTGGTCACGCGGTCTAAAACGCTACTCTCATAGTAGATTGTTATTATTATTATTATTAGCACCGCGTCTTGCTACCCGTTCGGGTTTTACGCACTTACGCTAATGTGTAATGGTAGGGTGATTGTGAGATGAAATGGAGGACCTACAGTTAAACGTGAGATCCGAACCACGGTGGAGGCCTGGCATTCCCCACATTCACAAGATGTCTTGTCAGAGGTGGAGGAAGGGTTTGGTAATCAGATAAATCTGTGCCGGGACCGAGGATTGAACCTCATAGTAGAGTAGTCTATCGATGACGGGGGGAGATTGAGGTTTGAATTTCGGTCAGATATACTCAGTTTTTTTTTTTTCAAAACAGTTTCTCATTATCCCTTCACAAAAATGCGGGTACAGTTTCTTATAAATATAACCTCTACTATCCATAAAAAAATAACGTAATTAATATCTAAGCGTTTAACTCAAACGGGTAGTAAGACACAGTGTTATATATATACAAGACACATAATTATATCTTTCTACTTTCACTCAGAGAAAGTATTGTGAGCTTTAAAAAAATGTTTTCAAGATTTTGATGGATGTTGACGTTTTTGCAATACCGCCTGTCTGTCTATTTGTCTGTCTTCATCTCGGGTTGGAGCCAGAACCATCTTACTGATCGTTTAAAATTGGTTATATAGGGTTTTAATAAGGTTCTCCTGCGTCTTACTACCCATTAGGGTTATACCCGTAAGTACTAATTACGGGTGAGCTGGTGGTCTAGGGGTAAGGTGCCCGATTTTTTTTTTAAATTCCAGGTTTCTCATGACGTGTGGAGACCCAATTATATTTATCGGAAATGTACCCCTATTTGCAAGTAGGGAAAGTGGAAAAAAAACAATTTTGGTGAAAAACCACCCTCAGTATACCCGACCGAGATTCGAACTTTGATCTCCCCATCATTGGCAGTCTAGTCTACTGTGAGAGTTGCGCGTTATACCACGAAGCAGGTATTTGACAGCTAAAAATTATTCCCGATTTATAATCTACACTAATGCCTTCACGATCCACTTCGTCGGCCACATGGTCTGAGGCGTTATTCAAAATGATTTTACACTCTCCCTCCACGCAAATGTGGGTACACTTCATCTAGATTCAACCATCCTAAACTCAAACATATTCATGTAATTAGTACATAAGCATATCACTATAACGGGTATTAAGGCGAGGTAGGCCTACTGAAACAATAATTTAAAACATATGTTCATACGTCAATCCACGTGTTCTGCAACTGTCGCTTATCGATTGATATCATTATTATTATTTAGCACCGCGTATTACTACCCGTTCGGATTATACGCTTTAAGTACTAATTACGCTAATGGATTAGGAATTGGGAAGGTTGGATAAGAGGAAGTGAACCCACATTTGCGTGGAGAGAGAGTGGAAAACCATTTAGGAAAAACTACCCCCAGTTCACCCGACCGAGATTCGAATCTCGATCTCCCCGTCCTCAGCAGCCAAGCAGCTCAACACGACTAGCGCGTTAGCCAACTACGCCACCGAGGCGGGTGATTGATATTATAAATATTTATATATTTACACTGATAAAATATTTTCATTTTTTTTTTGTCCACCAAAAAACATACTAATATTTTCTTTAAAAAAAAGGACCTTTCTATTAAAATTGGACTGTTGTGGCACTCCATCAAGCCTATATATATAAAAGCCTCTCTTTTTCCCCCTGACGTTTGAAAATGATAAAGGGTCTCGCTAGATCTAGTGTTAGCAACTGTAAAATGAAACATTTATGTGAAGGCCAGAGAAGAATAGATGGAGTGATATATACAATTTATCACAAGAGAGGTGTTAAGTTATACCTAGAAGAAGGTTTGTTTTTTTTGCAAACAGGTGACTTGGCGGTCTAGGGGTAAGGTGAGAGTGGTTGGGGGTCCGGGGTTCAATCCTCGGTCCCGGCACAAAATTTATCTGATTACCAAACCCCTTCCTTCACCTCTGACAAGACGTGTATTAATCACAACTTGTTACTGTGTGGGAATGCCAGGCCTCCACCGTGGTTCGGATCCCACGTTAAACTGCAGGACCTCCATTTCATCTCACTATCATCCTACTCACACATTAGCGTAAGTGCGTATAAACCGAACGGGTAGTAAGACGCGGTGCAAAAACAATAATAATTATGAATTTAAAACTTAATTTTGGTTATTTCATAAATAACTGTGATTTGAACTAATTCAAAAGCGGTAAATTTAGCCAAAAACTTGCTTTAGAATATGCCCCATTCCATCCCATTAACACAATAGTCAAATATTAACTTTCTTGGTGTGTTCGTTAGTAATGTTAACAAATAAGTTCCCTCTTCAAACGTTAGTGAGTTCATTAAGTAAACTAATTGATCGTTTTAAACTATACCAAGAGGTAAGTAAACCTCCCTCCACCCCGTTGAGAGGGTAAATATTTGTTCACGTGTTCCCAAGTTAGGATACTTCCAACTTTCCTGTTGCTTTGGACAACGATTCTGGCCTTTTCAAAGTTACGTCTACGTCCATGTATACTATACAGGGTGGGAGTACAAAGTAGTGCAACTTCTTACCGGAAGGGTCACATGGCGCTAGTTTGGTTGGCTTCGACCAGGAAATGAGACTTAAGTTTCCGATAATATGTAATGGAAGGTTTTTTTTTTTCAATCGCCGTGTTCAACGCAAAATTTGAGTTAGGGACTAGAAAAGTAGAAGAAGTGTACCAGCATTTGAATGTTAGGACACAGAGAAATCAGAAGAGTGATTCTAACCCCCTAAACTCTCCTGTAATGAAAGTAAGGCAGGACGAGAAATATTCTTTGGCCCGCACGTCCATATTACCTCAACTTGCGGTGACGTCCATCTTACTTCAACTTGCGGTGACGTCCATCTTACCTTTACTTGTGGTGACGTCCATCTTACCTCAACTTGCGATGACGTCCATATTACCTCAACTTGCGGTGACGTCCATCTTACCTTCACTTGCGGTGACGTCCATCTTACCTTCACTTGCGGTGACGTCCATCTTACCTCAACTTGCGGTGACGTCCATCTTACCTCAACTTGCGGTGACGTCCATCTTACCTCAACTTGCGGTGACATCCATCTTACCTCAACTTGCGGTGACGTTCATCTTACCTCAACTTGCGGTGACGTCCATCTTACATTTACTTGCGGTGACGTCCATCTTACCTCAAATTGTGGTGACGTCCATCTTACCTAAGATTGTGGTGACGTACAGCTTACTTTAACTTGCGTTAATTTCATTTAAATTAAATTTACTGTTACTCCTACCCTAACACCAAATGTAGAATAAGATAAAAAAAATCCCAGTAATTAGCAATGACAAATTCTCACAGTTTGATACAAAACAAATGAAAGTTAATACAAAGTAATGATTTCACTAATAACTTTTAACTCAAAACACTTTACTTTTATTTTCTTCAAATAAAATGTACAAAAAAGGTCTTTCATTTGATTTCCTTTAACGCAACCATTTATTCTCTTTCACACACATAAAATAAGACATTTAGTGATAACAATAATTACATAATTAGTCACTTGCATAGTAATAATTTATTTACTCCATCGCTGTGTAAACCACAATTTATTATATTATAATATGAGTCTTCAATATTGTTTTTAAATGGCCTTGAGCAAGTCTATTGCTTGTTTGAAAACACGCTCCATACCAAAACTTTTATTAACACACTCGTAATTTTAATGTCCTTTTTATATTAAAAAAAAGATGATCAATTCCACATTCTTCCCCCTCCTCCCCTCCACGAAACTGGATCTTAATTTTACAAAAAAAATATCGAACCCCAAAAAAAATATTAGAAAACATGATGATCATAATTAATTTGTTTATATCGTTATAAAAAAATATAAATCTCAAATAAATCATAATATTTTTATAACATGGATTTTTTTACTGCAATTTTTTGACACCGCGTATTACTACCCGTTACCCGCCCCTGTGGCGTAATTAGCTAACGCGCTAGTTTCGTGTTGAGCTCGACCGCTGAGGACGGGGAGATCGAGGTTCGAATCTCGGTCGGGTGAACTGGGAGTGGTTTTTCCTAAATGGTTTTCCCCTCCTTCTCAACGCAAATGCGGGTTCACCTCCTCTAATTCATCCTTCACAATTGCTAATCCATTAGCGTAATTAGTACTTAAAGCGTATAACCCGAACGGGTAGTAAGACGCGGTGCTAAATAATAATAATAATAATATCTGTTTGGCTCGCACGCCTATGTACTAATGGGTAAAGAATGAGAAAGGTCAAATTTAAAGCAATAGTACCTGCATTTGCTTAAAGGAACGGTGAACATAATTTAGGAAAAAACACTCCCAAAACAACCCCAACTGGAATACGAGCCCCGAATTTTTTTTTTAAAGTGTCGTCTTATACCATTTGACGACCGAAATGGATTAGAGATTGTAAGACTATTCTTAGAATAGGCCTATTTTCTTTGTTCTTCCCTCAACCAGTCCTCATTTGACCAATCACACTTAAGTTCTGCTTTTCATGAAAAGCATCCCAACAGCTTAGCTTAGTCAATAGCGTGTCTGTCTACGTCTACCGAGTTGAGAGTACCGTGTTCGATTCCCAGAATGGCCGAAACATTATTATATTATTATTATCATCACCACGTCTTACTACCCGTTCGGGTTATACGCACTTACGCTAATGTGTAATGGTAGGGTGAATGTGAGATGAAATGGAGGACTTACAGTTTGTTGAGCTCGACCGCTGAGGACGGGGAGATCGAGGTTCGAATCTCGGTCGGGTGAACTGGGAGTGGTTTTTCCTAAATGGTTTTCCCCTCCTTCTCAACGCAAATGCGGGTTCACCTCCTCTAATTCATCCTTCACAATTGCTAATCCATTAGCGTAATTAGTACTTAAAGCGTATAACCCGAACGGGTAGTAAGACGCGGTGCTAAATAATAATAATAATAATATCTGTTTGGCTCGCACGCCTATGTACTAATGGGTAAAGAATGAGAAAGGTCAAATTTAAAGCAATAGTACCTGCATTTGCTTAAAGGAACGGTGAACATAATTTAGGAAAAAACACTCCCAAAACAACCCCAACTGGAATACGAGCCCCGAATTTTTTTTTTAAAGTGTCGTCTTATACCATTTGACGACCGAAATGGATTAGAGATTGTAAGACTATTCTTAGAATAGGCCTATTTTCTTTGTTCTTCCCTCAACCAGTCCTCATTTGACCAATCACACTTAAGTTCTGCTTTTCATGAAAAGCATCCCAACAGCTTAGCTTAGTCAATAGCGTGTCTGTCTACGTCTACCGAGTTGAGAGTACCGTGTTCGATTCCCAGAATGGCCGAAACATTATTATATTATTATTATCATCACCACGTCTTACTACCCGTTCGGGTTATACGCACTTACGCTAATGTGTAATGGTAGGGTGAATGTGAGATGAAATGGAGGACTTACAGTTTAACGTGGGATCCGAACTACGGTGGAGGCCTGGCATCCTACACATTCACAAGTTGTGATTAATACACGTCTTGTCAGAGGGGAAGGAAGGGTTTGGCAATCGGATAAATCTGTACCGGGACCGAGGATTGAAAAACATTATTGGTGAAATGTGGGTTTACCCTTTCACACTGATGAGTTAAAAGCCGGGGGACTGGATGTTGTTTCTGTCCTAGTCTTAAGTTATATTATAAGACGTATGAAGCTACGACAGGCCTAGCAAGACGGTATGGATTTAATAAAAAACTGACTACAGGCTGGAAACAGTAATGGATGTAAAATAATTTTAAAGATTTTTTTTTTTTTAATTTCGTTGATACATGACCCAATGGGTGTTCTACTTAGGGATGAGAATTTTTTTTTCACCACGTCTTACCACCTGTTAAGTTTATTCACATATATTATAATTACTCTAATAGGGGTAAGGATGAGGAAGGAAGCATTTTAGAAATAATCTAACCCCATTTACGTGGAAAAAGAGTGGGAAACTATTTATGGAAACAAAAAAAAAACTTTAGTAGACTCTTACCGAGATTCGAACCCCGATCTCCCCGTCATCAGCAGGCCAGTTTAACCAAAAAAGTGAAAGCCTTAAGACCTCCACTCACTTAAGCGAGTGATTAAAAACAATTCACAGGTACCATTTTAAAACAAGCTCTGCTAACCCTGGCAACACTTCACGACAATACTTTGGCTGAATTGTAAGTTAATGGTGGGGAGGGGGGAGGTGTTTTCTAAGTTTGTATATTTATGTCAGGCTTTGCTCCTAGTAATCGAAATCATAATTATATAAAAAAAAGTCCATGGTGAAAATTGGGTTTAGGTTATTCTTCAAATAAAGAATCTGAAATTTTGAAAATTTCTAAAATTTTATTTAGGAAATTTAACGCGCACTTCCCAAACCGACTAATTATATCAGCACACAAGAATTTCTATGAGTGAGAGCAAAAGAGCCTACCAACATTGCCGGGAAAGGTATTTTCGCATATATTCCAAGGTTATTTTACATGACACAATCGACATGAGTCTGACGGCTTTACTTCCCCTCCGAAGGAAATTGTGCTACGGATTTTTATCTCTCAAGAAAAATCCAACATCAGGAAGTAAGGCGAGCATTCTAACCCAAGACCACAGAGGTCGACGATAAATAATTGAATTTTGAATATATTTTTTTAGTGATTAGAAGGTTTCAAGAAATTTATGGGTTCCGGGGTTCAATCCTCGGTCCTGGCAGAGATTTATCGGATTACCAAACCCTTCCTTCACCTCCGACAAGACATGTACTAATCACAACTTGTGAATGTGTGAAATGCCCAGGTCTCCACCGTGGTTCGGATCCCACGTTAAACTGTAGGTCCTCCATTTCATCTCACAATCACCCTACCATTACACCTTAGCGTAAGTGTGTATAACCCGAACGGGTAGTAAGACGCGGTGTTAATAATAATGTATACACTGACGGTTTTGTGATAGCTGATACCCGACCTTGAAGAAAAGGTAAACGGTGATGAGTAGGATAGGGCAAGAGAAAAGGGCTTAGTGGGAAATACATTTATATCAAGGTTACTTTTAATCGGCGTGCATTGGATCATTACGCTCTTCGGTGGCCGCATAGTCTAAGGCGTCACTCTCGCAATCAACTAGACTGTTGATGACGTGGAGTTCGAGTCTTGAATATCGATATATTTTTGTGTGAAATGTTTATTTCTAAATGGTTTTCCACTCTCTCCCTCCACGCAAATGCGGACACACTTCCTGTCAGACTTCTTAGTTCAGTCAATAGCGTGTAAGTCTACTGATTTAAGGGTATCGAGTTCAAATCCCGGCATGACCGAAACACTTAACATTGGTAAAATGTGGGGTTTCCCTCCCCTTTCGCAGTAATATATTAACGGTCAGGGGGCTGGGTGTTGTGCCTGTTCTAGATAAAATCTCAAATAAATAATATACACTTGCTCTAAATTTTGCATTCCTCAAACATCGTTTCGGTGGTCGAATGGTATAAGGCGTCACTCTCACAATAGACTAATCTGTCAACGACTGGGCGATTAGGGTTCGAGTCCCGGTTGGGTGGATTGAGGGCGATTTTTCCTAAATATTTCATAACCATCCTTTAAACTCAAATGCGGGTACACTTCATGTATATTCAACCTTATTTATTCATAGCTCATTAATGCACGCTGTGCAGAGCCCCTGAAAATATAGACCTATTATAAAATTTTATCTTAACCAAAATATTTTGGTTATCGTGAATCAAAATGTCACATGACTCAACTGTAAACCGAAATATAAGTTGCAATTATTTTTAAGCTAACATAATTTGACTATAATAATAATAATATTAATACTATTTAACACCACGTCTTACTACCCGTTCGGGTTATACAGTTTAAGTACTAATTACTCTAATGGATTAGGAATTGGGAAGGTTGAATTAGAGGAAGGGAGCCCACATTTGCGTGGAGGGAGAGTGGAAAACCATTTAGGAAAAAAAAAACCTCAGTTCACCCGACCGAGATTTGAACCTCGATCTCCTCGTCCTCAGCAGTCGAGCTCGGCACGACAAATTTGACTATAGTTCTACCCTTAAAACGTTTCTAAGGATTTTTTTTAAACAAATTTTGTCACCATTTTCAATTTTTGAAAAAGAAAACTCCTGACTTTAAAGCAGTGTTTTTAATAAGTATATCTACTCTCTGTTTTATAAAATCAATTATAATATTTAACATTTCATATTCGGTTACTAGTAATAGTTTATAACAATATTTCATTTTGGAAAAGTTATTTTATTTCGTTTCACATTTTAAGTCGCCAGAATCCACTGAAAACTCTATAAACATTATCAAAACGAAATCTAAAAAATCCGTTTAGAAAGGCCGGACCAAATTTTTGTATTAGATTTTTAAATTTTTATTTGATTTTTTTTAACGTTCATAAGTTTAATTGAAGCTTTTAAAATAACCCCCTTTAATATTAACTTTATTATGAAGTTTTATAAAATATTTTTATCTGCGTTATAAATTATGCCTTTTATATCAGAAAAAAATACACTATTTTTTTAACAAATATTTTACTAAGGAATTTATTTTTCGGAAGCACATACTTCAGTGCGGTACCAACATAAATAATTGGCACTTAAAAATATTTATTTAAATGTTCAAACTATAAGATCACAAAATAAATTAAACGACGATATTCATTTAATTATATCATGTGTTACTAGATTAAAGTGTTTTGAGCTTATGTAATCAATATTGTGCGCTTATTAATTAATTAATTTTAAAATTTAGATTGAGCCAAAGACAAAGGCTGCTGCAAGAAATTAAAATAAAAACAATCAAATTAAACGTCAATAATATTAAAATGAGCAGATTTACTTTCGCAAAAAAGTAAAATGGAGCGCCATTGGAAGGCATTTGTTTGTGCATAACCTAGTTCTGAATTCATTGTTCGTATGCCATACACATTTTTTTAAAACATTTTACATTTTTGAATTATATATTCCATCAATTAAAAAAAAAAGTACAACCCTTTACCCATGCATTGAATCAATTTCACTCACTTGGTATATCCTAAGATCAACGAATACTCCGTTTAGTTTCTTTATTACGTTTTAATCAGAGGTTCATTTATCACTTGTTTATCATGTTTGCATATTTATTTAAAAAACAAACTCACTTCAATCACTTTTTATGTAATAAAATTTTTAATCACTTGTCGTTCTTAAAAAAACAATAACACTGTTATGTTGACACGTTTAAATACAAAGAGTAATACGACCAATTCGTTGCTGGCTGTCGAGTTTCGAGAACAATAGGGTATGTGGATTGGAGTGCACGTTGAGTCGTGCGCATGCGCGAACACAGAAACTAAAACAAATGAATAAAGAAACGTGCGCACTGGTAGACCCATTTAAACGTTCAGTTACTATCATACTAACAAAACCTTTTTTAAACTTAAAAACACGTCAACCAGGGGCGTCCACAGTGGTGGTCAGAGGGGGAGGGGCATTGTATTCCCACCCGCTGATATTTTGAGGTTGTATAAATATTAAAAGTAGGTTAATCCCACCCAACACTAGCGCTCAAACAGTGTCTCAGCCAACATAGAGTTATAGAATATAGCTAATAAATTAATTACAAGCGCCCAACACACCTGCTGACTTCACTTCAGGGTTGATAGTTTGGCGTATGCAGAATTCGCCATTCAAATCGTTAAGGACAAGTGTCCTCCCACGAATTTGGATAGATTTGAAATACTTTTTTTTTTAATCTTATTTTTCGGGAGAAAAGGATTGTCTTAAAAAGCGTCTTTGAGGCTTCAATTTAGTAATTTTTTTTTCCCCAAAGGAGGACCCCAAGACTCCCGACTTATTGGGGGGTATTCCAAAGCCCCCCCCC